>CP049709.1:21992323-22068917 GCA_004148225.2 Heterodera glycines | reverse complement strand
ACAGAGAGAGAGAGTGGGAGGGAAGAGATAGAAAGGAATTAAATAATAATTAAGCGGGACAAATCAGTACCCTTCCCAACAGTTTTCAAGTCCTAATGAGTGTCATTAATTTATGATCATATAAAATCCAAAGGAATGCCTTCCGCTGATCAGTTCAATAAGCGCGCATTCCGATCACTTTTATGCATAATTGGCGTGAACATCGGCGGCTATTTGATCAGTTTTTTGATCGCTGCACTGACCAAACAACATATTTCATCATCAATCACTGTTTGGTTCATTCAAATTTTCACCGGAGCATTGCTAAACATTGGCGCAGCGTCACTAGCACCAATTTTATATTTTACAAGGTGCCAAAGCTCAATCATATTTAAAATTGTGAATTTTTCAGGCAATATTTAGTATGCATAATTGAAAAATAGACAGATAATTAAATATTTATTTTTACTATTTTAGTACGGAATATCGCCAGGCATTCCAAACGGTGTTCCCATTTGTTTTTAAACGATTTTCAAATGTGAATCAAGTAATTCCACTACAAAATGGATTAGGCACTACACAATATTAAATGAAGTCATATCGCACGTTACTTGGCCTATTGGTCCAGAAATGAAACAAATTCTCGATAATCTTTTGATTATACGCCAATCTCTAAAGGATAAATTCTAAAAAAAGAATATAATTATTGTTCATAAATAAAACGATAAATAATTTTTTTTTTCATTTTTTGCACATTTGTGTTTTTAAGAAACGTCTCAGTAAATCTAAGACCAAACGATAGGGCAAGCCTTAGTGATAAATGTGGTGTGGCACTTTTCCCAAGGCGAACTTCGATATTTTGCGCCAAGAATTTTGGTTTTCTGCACTATGAATTTTCCTCCTAATATATTCCGCTTTTCTATGCCCTCAGAAGTCAAAATCCGATGACAACGGTTCAACATCCTTTCCATGGTCAACTGAACGCTGTTGGCCAGGGTTGGCAATCACATGGCTTGGACTTGGCACATTTTGGTGCGCGGAGAATCCTTGAAAATTATTTTAAATAAATATTTATTTAATTAATTTTACTCTTTTGTATCATACGATAGTCCTTGAATTGCGTTATTAGTTTAATAAATTTCAAAAAAAAAAAATTTTATTAAGAGCACCGGGAAATGCGAATGAAATGGGTCAGACACAGTCAATAAAGAAGGGTAGAGAAATGTAATAAAACAAGAATGGAATGAGAATGGACTTTGGTCATATCCAACAATGGTCAACAAAGTGTTTTTTCTGTATTATGAATTTTCTTGCTAATATATTCCGCTTTTTGGCGGAAAATCCTTGAAAATTATTTGGAAATATAAATAAATATTTATTTAAAATTAATTTATTTGCCTTTGCTTGTGCTCCAAAATGCACATCCGTAACTTTAATGTTCAAATCTTGGCCAATTGCTTTGATTGCTTGGCTTTCCTGTACAAATTTGCTTTTCATGTTTTGCATTCTGTGCCGTTGCCCGCATGGCCAGCGCAGCAGCGGCCAAGTCGAACATGGCACGAGCAAAGCCCAAATTGTAGGGACACTCGTCCTCATAATTGATCTCCATTTTCGCAATGTCTTAATGAGGTAATTTGAAACAATAATTTCATTTTAATTATTTATATCTTCCAATGATCTGCTGTTAGTATTGTAATTACTCTTCAGCTGTCGGTCGATTTCGTTCACAATTTGTGCTTCTCCTCCGCTTGGGCATCCCACGCGATAGGACAGTTCATTTTTTATTCCATCCACAGTAATTTTCGCGGTTGAGCATACTGTAGATTTGTCCACACCAGTGAAAGTGTTGATGTATTGGACATCACAGCAGGTAACTCTTCGATATTTCGCGCAAAAAATTCTCGAATAATCCTTTTTATCAAAAATTTATTACTTTTAAATAAGTGTTGGACATGTCACAAAATGGTTTTCGTGCTATGAATTTTCTCCTAATTTATTCAGCTTTTCTATGCTCTCAAAAGTCAAATCCGAAGACAACGGTGTGTCTTCCTTTCATGGCAACCGAACTGTGTTGGCCAGGGTTGGCAATCACATGGCTTGGAATTGGCACATTTTGGTGCGCGGAAATCACTGGAAAAATATTTATTTGCTTAATTATCAAATAATTAGTTTTATTTGCCTTTGCTTGGATGTCCAAAATGCACATCCGTAACTTCAATGTTCATTTCTTGGCCAATTGCTTTGATTGCTTGGCTTGCCTGCTCAAATTGTCCTTTCATTGTTTGCCATTCTGTGCCGTTGCCCGCATGGCCAGCAGCAGCAGCGGCCAAGTCGAACATGGCACGGGCAAAGCCCAAATTGTACGGACACTCATCCTCATAATTGATCTTCATTTTCGCAATGTCTTAATGAGATAATTAGAAAACAAAATTTCATATTAAATATTTATATTTCCAATGATTTGCTGATAGTATTGTAATTACTAGTCAGCTGTCGGTCGATTTCGTTCACAATTTGTGCTTCTCCTCCGCTTGGGCATCCCACGCGAGATGAAAGTTCACTTTTTATTCTTTCCACAGTATTTTTTGCGGTTGAGCATACTGTAGATTTGTCCTCACTAGTGAAAGTGCCAATGTAATTGGACATCACAGCAACCACTTTCTGACTTCCCGGGCAGCACGGGAAATCTGTGGAATTTAAATTTCTTAATTTTGTGAAAAATGCCACTTTGGAAAAATAAACATTTCCATTGGATGCTTTAAGATTTTTAAAAGGTTTTTTTTTTAAATTTTATTTAATTTACTTGGCATTGCATTGCAACAGACCAAAAAGACAATTGGGAAGATGGAGAGCAGCAGAGAAAACATGGCAAAAAGATTTTTTATTTAATAATGAATAAAATATATTAATGATGTCTTTATTTTATTTTTTCAGTGCACTTAAATACCCCTTTTTCTGATTTCCTTAATAGACGTGGATTTTATTAGACAAAAACATCAAAAAATCTTTTTAGCGGAAATTGGTGGATTTTCTTATTTGCTTTCACGTGAATTTACAAAGACTTCGCTATTTTGTAAAGATTTTTTAAAATAATTATATATTTTCTATATGATTTTTTCTTGTTAAAAAAGCATTCGGCCGAAAAATACAAAATATTTTTAATTTTAAATTTTAAAAATTATTTAACGTACTTTTTTACCTTTTCTCTTTTTCAAAAACTTTCTTTTAATTAAATATAATTTTTTTTTTCATATTTTCGCCGTTAATAATAATTTTAGTGACGAAGCGTGAAAATAGTGATTTCTAGTGATCGATAGTGAGATCCAAATCGAAAAATTTCAACGCAGAAATGCGTTTTTTGAGCTCCTTCCTTCAAAACAATCGAGCAAAAAAAAATAGCTATATCACTAAAAGTTGCATCCCTAATAATTAATGCATAAAATATTAAATAATTCTTTTCCAAGATGACTTGCCGCTACGCCCTAGGTTGCGAAAGACGATATTGATTTTGGACTGTTATGTATAGGGTTGTAAATTATATGGATTAACATATTTTTCTGCGCATATGCTATGAAGAAAGGGCTCTAAAATAGAATTTCTACGTTAAATTTTTTGATTTGGTGAAGGTTTTTGTCCATATAAATCCATATTTTGGGGGTTTTAGGAATAAATCCATATTTTTGACCTTTTTAGCCCATATTTTGGCCATTTTTGGCAAAATTTCACAAGAAAAAATGCAAAAAAAAAAAGCGAAAAACACCCTATAAGATCGACTTTTTTTGGAAATTTTTTAAAAATACACCCCTAAAAAAGAGATTTTTCGAAATTTTGAAAATTTTTTTCAGGCATTTTTTCGCTTCCGAAAATTTTCACTGACAACAGAATGAGATCATTACAAAATTTTGAGACGTATTTGGTTTACAATTGTAAAGCTAGCATTTAATAAAAATTGGCATTTTTTAGGGTTAAATCTATTTTTTTGGCAGTTTTTTAGCTTAAATACATTTTTCGTGATTTTTTAGGGTTTAAAGCATATATTTTGGCAGTTTTTTAGTCCATATTTGGTCCATATTTGGTCATTCCTTTTTAGTCCATATTTCGGGCTTTTTTAGTCCATATTTTATGTCCATATTTTGCCGTTTTTTAGTCCATAATTTTATTGGTCTGTTTTGGAGTGTTTTTTAAATTAGTTTCGGATTTTTTAATAAATTTTTTAATTATTTTTTATACCATTTAAAAGGGATTTTTTTAATTATAAAACTATAAAGTAAATTATTTATAATTTTGGAAAATAAAAACTCACTTTTTCTGTTTTTCTTTGTTAAATCTTTAGCAATGTTTTCTTTTGTACAAAACAATTCAATTCAAAATGGGAAAAATTACTTTTTGTCCACCACAAATTCAGCAATAAATGTCACTTTTTTCCAGCAGATCGTATAATGGGTAATTATGATTTGTTTTGTATAAATACAAATAAAAATAAGACCAATTTCAATAAGTATTTTTTTCAGAAGAATCCCGCGTTAATTTATTTTTTGTAAAATGAAAAAAAATCGGCTTTTTCTCAAATTTTTTGAGTATGTATTTTTGCATTTCCGAGTTGTCACCCCTGAGCCTAATCAACGAAATTCGAAAAACTAATAAAAGAATTAAGGGCTGAAACATAAATACGGATTTCATCCATAATTAATTATTAAATATAAAACATTTCATTTCCTAAATTTTGTTCAGTTAAATTTTAGACAAAAATGTTGTCAAAAGTTTGTTTTCTAAAATGTTTGTTGCTGTTGTTATTCGGCTGTATAATTGGCAATAAATTTTCATTATGCGACCAAATTTTATCGCCTCAAACAACTGAAGAAAAAGATTATTCGGAATGCGGAATTTCGAACTTTGATCCGTTCAATGAACGAAGGGCAGAGGATTCTTCGGAAATCAGCCATGTAATTATGTTATTAATTACCTTTTTTCATATTAGGGTTGCGCATGGCCTTTTAATTGACATAAAAGCGAAAAGCGAGGGGCCTAAAAGCGCGGAGAGAGGGCTAATTGCGTTTGAGATAACATTAAGAAATAATTACTTTTTTCATTATTTATCAAATTCAACATTAATAAATCCCCGGGTTAATAAACAACCGTAACCAATTCCTCTAATTTGTAATATTAATTTATCAGGTATTCAAAGGGCACACTGTTGATGATGATCGGGCATTGCCGTGGATGGCCACATTGTTAAGTCGCCCATGTTCTTTTTTTTTTTTACTAAATTTTATTTTTTAAACTAATTAATTGCACCTAATTATTCTAGTCTTGGAATTATTTACAATTAATATTGAGTAATAATTTTGTGAAAATAATTAACTAACTGTATGTAAATAGCATATTTAAATTCTATTAAAACGGCACACAAAAAAAAATTTACCTTAATTAAGTTGATAATATCCAAAATGCAACTGTTTATGAACCATTTTGCACTGCAACAATCGTTGGACCAAGACACATTTTGACAGCATTGCATTGCGTTGCCGACATAAATCTCTTCGCAGGTACGGTGAATAAATATACTGTACATGAATATTGTAAGAATTTTTTTTTTACTTTATAATTTGACAAAAGTATAAAATTTACAATTTTTAATGAAAAAGATTCCCCTGCTATTGAAAATATTTTTTGAAACAAAGTTTTATTTTTTTAAACAATAAAAATTGCGCAAAAATTTTATGGCTGCCGGAACCGCTCAGTTGGGCGCGCACGGTTGGGCGCCAACATGTTTTTCCACTATAGCTTTTTATTTGTTATCCAAATCCAACAATCTTGGTATCATTCGAAAGCTCTTAACATGCTCTATTAGCATAACAAAAAGCGAAAAGATTTTCAAGCCTGCAAAATATCTTATTACGAAAAAACTCTAAAATTTCGACTTTTTTGCAATTTTCATGTATAACTTTTTTGATAATTGTCTGATCACGAATCAATACCTTAGTAAAAGCTTCTAAATATGTTAAGCTTTCGAAAGATAACAAAAAGGTTGAGTATGGATTACAAAGAAACAAGTTATAGAAAGTTAAAGTGGAAAAACATGTTGGCGCCCAACCGTGCGCGCCCAAACTGAGGTAGACCGATGGCTGCTGACTATCTTGTAGAATTTTTACTTCGTCAATTAGCATCAAAAAATTATCAGAAAATTTCATTCATCTTTTTAAAGTTATGGCAATCTGTTTGACTTTTTTGGTCACAACTTTCTAAAAATAGAATAAAATTTCTGAATTTTTAGGCTAACAGAGCAAGACAAAAGCTAATACAAAAATACTAATATTATTTTTAATATCGTTGAAAAGTTAGTGACGAAATTTTCAAAAAAATCTGTAAAATTGGCACTTTTTATGAAACGACCCAGGCACCGCTCTTCTGTTGGCCCATGCCCATTCATAATTGATTTTAAAATATTATGTCATTATTTTGTCGTTTTTTCAGATGATTATAAAGTTTCATTCGGTGCCGTTCAAAGCTCAAAACAAACGCACAAATTGCGCATTAAACGCGTCCATTATCATGAAAATGCAACATATTTGGTTCTTAATGACAAGTTGAATCCTGCTAGTGGTGTTTATGGTGAAATTGTGCACCCGGATTTTGCTTTAATTGAAGTAATAAAAAAAATTCAATTATTTATTTTTTAATTAAATGTTTTTTAAGAGCGAAGAACCAATACAATTTTCATCTCGTGTTAGACCAATTTGCTTGTTTGGCATAGGTAAGTATTTATAATTTTTTTGAATTTAAATTTACCTTTAAATGCAATTATATAATCTTAAAAAAATTTTCAAAAATTTAAAGCAGTGAAAAATTCATTTTTTATTGTTATAAAGGAATTTTAGAATTTATAGGAAAAATTGTTTTATTCATTACGCGGTTTTTTTTATTAAGGCTAGCCTCTAAAATTTTCAAAAAATTTAAAGCAGTGAAAAATATTTTTTTTTTGTAAATAATTATAATTCAATATTAATTTGTATTCATGCTAACCCCCCATATTTCAATATTAAGGTTCCTCAAATTTGAAATATTCATTTTCTGAAAAAATTTCTGCCCAACACTTCAATAATTCACGGCCATTTGTTGTTGCCGGATGGGGCTACACAGAGCCAATTTGCTCTAAAGGAACTCACAGGACAAGTGACCAGCTGATGTACGGTACAATGCGCATGGTTTCTAAAGACGCATGCCCACTTGATTACGGTAATGTAAAAACGGATATGCTATAGCTAAACTAAATCGGTATACTATAGCTAAACAAAAGCGGGTATATTATTTGTAATACAAAAATGACTTTACTATAACTATTATAAAATGTTTATAATATAGCTGATACAATAATGGGTATACTATAGCAAAACAAAATGGGTATACTATAGCAAAACAAAACGGCATATTATAGCCAGTACAAAAATCACTTTATTATAGCTATTATAAATTGTTTTAATATAGCTGAAACAAAAATGGGTATACTATAGCTAATACAAAAATGGGAAATAATGATAATTGTGAGCTAATGCGGATTTTCATAAGAAATTTTGCCAAAATTTCGCTGTTTTCAAGTTAATTTCTTTTTAAAAATCAGCTTCCCGGGGCAAATTTTAGACATTTTAATGCGATTTTATTAACATCCGGAATTTCATCCGGAATACGATAGATTTAACAAAAATTTATTATTCAAAAACCCCAAAATTTTAATTTATCGTTTTTAAAATTTGTTCGTAACTCTATTAAGGTTATAGCCCAAGCATTTTTTAATGAGCGAACACTTAACGCTAATTGTTTAAATTCAATATAATTAATTAACTAAAAGACACATCTTCATCAGCGATTGATCAAATTGGCTCAATTGCAAAGGAATTAAATGAAATGAATTTGTTGGACAAAATTTGCCTTGCTGCCGAACCAAGCGACACTGAAGCGTTTGTTGTATTAATTAATGAAAAAAAATCATGCAAAATTTGCAACCATGATTACTACCATATTTGTTGAATTAGAGCCCCCCCCTGAAATAAAGCCCCCCCTTTCGAGGGGGATTGAAAAATAGAGCCCCCGGGCAATTGGCAAAAAATCAATAAGCTTTAAAAAATCCTCTCCATTTTCCATTCGATCCTCGATTTTGCACTCCCCGAAGGTCGGAGACCAATCCTAAAATTAAAAAAACAATCGAAAATTTAACATTTTTAAAGGGCGACAGTGGCAGTCCTTTGCTAAGCAAAATTGGTGACAAGAAAATTGGGTCCAAGTTGGTGTTTTTATTTGTGGCGGAGGATGTTCTGAAAAGCATCCCTTTTCTACAAGTCGGCGTCACTGTAAGAAAATCAAAAATAAATATTAAATATCCAATTTTATTTATTATTTTTAAATAATTTTATTTTTCAATAGCATTATACACACCGATCGATTGCGATTGGATTTCGCGCGTGACAAATGATGAAGTGAAATGTAAAGGATGGTGAATTTAAAACGGAAAAAAATGAATTTAAATAACATTTAGTGACAAACATTTTGATGCAAAAATTGGATAAATTTACAAACACTTACAGTATTTATGTACAGAAATAAAAATTAAAAAATTTATTTTTTTTAAATCGAAAAAATTTGTTGCATTAAAAAGTTTCAAACCGATAAACAATTTTTGCTTAAAAAGAAAACGGGAAAAGTTCGACCTCGAAACGGAAGCAAAAACAAAAAAAATGGATAAGGATGAGTGGTCACATATGAATTAGTACCGTATATTTTCTCATTACTCTATGTTACAAAAATGGGCTAAAAAATAATCATATTTATTAAAAATGCAATTGTTTTTAAATAAAAATATATTTAGGAATGTATATTGTAGTAACACAAACGAAGTTGAACAAAAAAATTAGGGGTAGTCTGGGAATTGAACCCAGGACCTCTCGCACCCTAAGCGAGAATCATACCACTAGACCAACTACCCGCACAGATCAATGGTGATTTGCGAGGGTGATAAGCATGTCACTGATCATCCCGCTCTCATAGGAAAAGCAATTTCAAATCAATTACAATGAATGATCATAATAATTGCTGAACATTTAAATTCATTAATTCATTTTTTCAAATAACCTTATCTTTATTATCAAATATATATGAATATAATTTAGTAAAAATATTTAGAAAAATGCTTTAAATTAAATAATAACCCGGTCACTATTGTCCGTTTTTTTAATTTAAAAAAGTTCATTATTTACGGAACGGTGTGATTTGTCGTCTACATTTAAAAATTGAACTCAACAATTTAAAGTCCATTTTTAAAAATTTAATTTCTACAAAAAAAATTTATCTAATAATCAAAAGATACTAGAGAATTTGTGTGATTTGGGGGCAAATAATATGCCAAGGAACGCACGGCATCAATTAAATGCCAATAAATGTTAGGCTAATACCGAGAAATATCTTCTGCTGGATGGCATCATTCAACATTGTGTAGTAACTAATGGATGCCCATTTTGTAGTGGAATTACTTGATTAACATTTTGAAAATCGTTTAAACACACACCGTTTGGAATGCCTGCCGATATTCCGTACTAAAAAAATTAAAAATTTAATTAATTTAAATAATTATTCAAATACCTTGTGAAGTACAAAATGGGTGCATTCGATGCCCCACCATGTTCAGTGAAAATTCGCTGATCACCTAGCCAAACCAAGCAGTGATCGGAGAAGCAATTGATGGTTTGATCAAATGAATAACTTATATTGATACAGCAACCACCAACATTAATGATGATTATACAAAAAAACGAAATGTACGATAATTAATCTGATCAGCGGAAGGCAAACCTAAACATTAAATAAATTAGCTAATTAATTATTATTATTTTTAAAAATTATTACCTGCCGATTTAATTCTTATAATGAGTCCGACAAATAAATAAATGAATATGGTAATTATGATGAAAGTAGCCCCATTATACTGTATTGAGTAGAACCCTAAATACCCTTTTTTTCTTCGTTTCGGGACCAAAAATTATTTACCATGAAAAAATCGGCAAAAGTACCAGTGATCATTTGATCACCATTCAATTCCAATACTCTGATAAAATGTCAGACATGAACCGAAACTAAAAGCGCTGCAAATAATTGTTATCGTAGCCAAATACAGTAGGATTTTGCGTTTGCTATGCCTAAAAACGGTGGAAATAAATATATTTAAATTTTTAAATTACATTTCATCAAACAAAATTCCAAGCATTCTGTCAATTCCAATAAAAAACATTATAGGAGGAATGCCTCCTAAAGTCAATTATGATAAAATTTAATTATTAGTTTGAGTAAATTACCTAACCCAAACAAAGGAACCATTAAAATCTTTGCCGCCAAACGATAGTCAATAAAATTTTGTCCAGAAAATGCTGTATAAATAAACAGAAAATGGCCAAACTGATGGAGCATTTCAAAAAAGGAACAAAGTGCCAAAAGGTAATTAACGGTGCCACGGAATGACCTTAATTAAGGTTCAATTAAAAATAATTAATAATGCTTTTCCAAGATTTCAATTAATGACTACCGTGTTGTTGTTCGTTGAGTTGTCATTCATTTTGCTGAATTTTTGTTTAATTAATTTTTTTAAAGATAAAACAACAAATGTTGCTTAAATAAAACCGAAAGCTCACCTGACAATTAATTTAATTCAATATTTTCTGAATTACAAATATTTGTGATTTTTTGTGTCTGCCTTTCTGTTCATGGCATGCCAATTAATTAATGAAATTACACGTTTTACATTTTCCAATAATTAAATAATAAATGAATAACGCTTTTTGTCCGTACCTAACTGTAACAAAAAAAATCCGCGGCAAATTTCGTTGAAATTTTTCGGTCGATAGCTCATCGCGGCGTCAAATGCGCGCTCTGCTTTTCCATTGATTTTGCTTTCCAACGCTGAAATGCGGCGATTTTCCGGCCACCCTTCTGTTTATGGGTTTAATTTCCCTGTTTGAGAGTCAGTTTGTCGAAGGATTTTACCGAAATAACAAATTTTGTGATTTGTTTCACAATTTCTTTTCCGATACTGAGATTTGAAGTGAAGAGGGATTTGCTTTTCCCGTTTTCAAAAAAAAAATTCGCCATGTTCGTCTGCTCCTCGAGTCGTTTTTAGGGTTTTGGTTCACCCTTTTAGTTTTCCGTTACCAGCCCGTAGAAACTTGTGGGATTTGTCTCCCGTTTTTCAATTAATTCTATAACTTGGGCTCGTCTTTTCGTAGTTCTTCACTTGATTCGGCTCGTCTGTTGCTGGGAAGTTGTTTTCCCTTTTTTCCGATTTTTCCACACTTGTCGAGGGATTTACTTTTCCCTCTTTTCAATTCAAGGCTACGTCCAAATTGTTTTTGTCCACTGCTGATTCACCAAGGCCAGGAGCGCCAAGTCGTAAAAAGGAAGTGGGGACATTGTCGTCAGGGGCTTTAATAAATGTTGTTGTTGCACAGCACACGGCAAAGCACAACAGCCCAGAGCAAACACAAAACACAATGCCGAAGAATAATTATCGTTTAATTCCAAATAAAATAGGCGAGGACAATCAATAATACTGACGACAGCATAAACTAACTGAACTAACTATCGCACAAAATCACAAACAAAATAACACAAAATAAAACAACAAAACACCAAACATATTTTAAATCACAATATTATCAGGCATCATGTGATTTCGACAGTAAGTGATTTCGACAGTGAACTATTTCGCTTACTTTTTGTGCCTAATTGTGATTTCGACAGTAAATTGAATTCGACAAGGAGTGATTTCGACAGTAAAAGCAAATTTTTAAAATGGCAGAGAATTAATTAAGTTCACACAAATTTAACGCGGAAACAACGATTCATTTCGTCAGTAGCTCTAAATTTAAAAAAGTTGAGAGATGAATAAAAATTGCTGAATTTTAATTCTACAAAATAATTGATACAGTATTTAATTAGAAAAAATAATAATTTTCGTATTGACCTTTCAATCGCGGTAGACCTATAAACTTTTGCCAGGCAACAACACGTAGACACATGGAACTGAGCAATGATCAATTATCGTTGAAACTGTGTAAAGTTGTGCAAACCCTCTTGGACAACTCTAAATTTTAGTAAGAATAAAAATATATAAATATCATTTAAATCAAATTATTTTTTGGATCACTTCAAATGTTCCGTCGATCGCTATCTCATTTCTGAAGTTTCGCAATGTTTGTATTCCAAAATTCGAGCAAAAACAATTATTCTTCCACCATCAACGTTTCCATCCAAAATGACAAAATTCTGCAACCGAGCGCGTATGGCAATTGCCGTGGCAGGGAGGGCATCCAAACAAACATCTGCTGCGTTTATTTTAGGAATTTTGTAATTAAAATTAATTTTTAATTCGTAATTTATTAAGAAATCACCTCTTCTTGGTTCTTTCTTTTTTGGTAATTGTAATTCCAAGCCATATTAGATGCTGAAGGTGCGCTTCCGACTCGCACATCAATAGGCAAATTGCTCCGCGTTTCTCTTACAATGTTCCGGCTTGTTGTTGGAAAATCGCTTGCCGCCTCCTGTCGAAGTAATTCATTGGCATCACGGACCTTTAAAGGGATGAGAACAACCATGTTCCCCCGTTTTGCCATTCACCCCCCCCTGTTTTACCATTTTTGTTCCTAAAATTGCTGGATGGTTATGTGCAGCAGTGACACGGCCTTCTTTGTATTGGGTACTGTTATCATCAACTTGCCAACGAATAAGTACGGTTTTAGAAAATATAAATTCTCAAAAATGTAAGAAACAAATGAAAATGTGTATGTAAAAATTGCGAAATTTTTGATTTTTTGTACATTTAATAAAAATTTCCTCAAAAAATGCTCAAAAATTGCAAAATATGTACGAAAAATTGCGAAAAAGTCCAAAATATGTAAATAAAAGTCCTGATTTTGTTCTCAAACATAAAAAATAAATTTTTTTTTCCCTACTTTTAGACTATAGAGAATCCAGGAAAAAAATGTATTTAAATAAAAAATGAAGCCCCACTAATCACAAACTTAGTCCTTCTGAAAATCTTTTAAGTCGGATGAAAATGACTTGAATAAATGACGTTTATTTTTTAATAAGATGTTTGCGCTCACGTTTAGGTGCCAAGCCAAAAATAAAAAAATCACCAATTAACAGGAAAATTTAATATTTAATTTTATAAAATTAAAATGTTTTTAATGAAATTAAAAAAACAAAAAATAAATAAGAATATCAAAAATTCACGGATTTACAAAATAAAATTCAATAAAACCAAAATGTTTCGCTTTTTGGTGATTGTTTTCGTTTTTTATACATATTTGAAGTTTTGAGAATTTATAGGAATTTCTTATGAAAAATTAAAATATTTTTAAAAAGACAGCCAAAAAATCTCTTTTTTCAATAAAAATGAGATCATAAATTAAATGTAAAAGTGCTCAAATGTTATTTTAATTTATTTAGGCCTTTTGACGCCATTTTGTGCTTATTCACGCTTTTCGAAGAATTTTTTGTCCAAAAAATTGTAATAAAAATTATTTATTTACATATTTTTGGAAAATTTTTGTACTTATTTCTTACATATTTTGAGATTTTTTAAATTTATATTTTGCGGTTTTTCCTTAAAAATCGTGTGAACTGAGAATTTTATTTATAGGAATATATGAACGAACTTGGGAAGCTTTTGAGAGAAAAATTATGGAGTGGGCCGGCTTCGAACCGGCGTCTGTGACTTTCCGGACAAATGTTCTACCAGCTGAACTACGGACCCTGCCACACAATCATCCCAAAACAGATAGGACAAGCCTTCTTTGTAAAAAATGTGGCACTTTCCCAAGGTGAACTTCGATATTTCGCGAAAAAAATTCACGAATTATCCCTTTTTATCAAATATTTATTACTTTAAATAAATGTTTGACATGTCAACAAAATGATTTTCTGTGCTATGTATTTTCCTCCTAATTTTTCTGCTTTCTATGCCCTCAAAAGTCAAAATCCGATGACAACGGTGTGTCTTCCTTTCCATGGCCAACCGAACTCTGTTGGCCAGGGTTGGCAATCACATGGCTTGGACTTGGCACATTTTGGTGCGCGGAAAATCCTTAAAAATTATTTAAATAAATATTATTTAATTAATTTTATTTGCCTTTGCTTGGATGTCCAAAATGCACATCAGTAACTTCAATGTTCATTTCTTGGCCAATTGCTTTGATTGCTTGGCTTTCCTGCTCAAATTGTCCTTTCATTGTTTGCCATTCTGTGCCGTTGCCCGCATGGCCAGCAGCAGCAGCGGCCAAGTCGAACATGGCACGAGCAAAGCCCAAATTGTACGGGCACCCGTCCTCATAATTGATCTTCATTTTCGCAATGTCTTAATGAGATAATTAGAAAACAAAATTTCATATTAAATATTTATATTTCCAATGATTTGCTGATAGTATTGTAATTACTAGTCAGCTGTCGGTCGATTTCGTTCACAATTTGTGCTTCTCCTCCGCTTGGGCATCCCACGCGATAGGACAGTTCATTTTTTATTCCATCCACAGTATTTTTTGCGGTTGAGCATACTGTAGATTTGTCCTCACTAGTGAAAGTGCCAATGTATTTGGACATCACAGCAACCACTTGCTGACTGCCCGGGCAGCACGGGAAATCTGTGGAATTTAAATTTCATAATTTTTGTATATTTCCATTGAATGCTTTAAAATTTTAAAGTTAAATGTTTTTTTTTTGTTTTATTTGTGTTTACTTGGCATTGCATTGCAACAGACCAAAAAGACAATTGGGAAGATGGAGAGCAGCAGAGAAAACATGGCAAAAAAATTTTTAAATTAAATTAAATTAATGAATAAAAATATTTTAAATAATATTGTTAGTTTTTCTGTTCGCTTAAATATCCATCCTTTTTTCTTATATCCTTCATAGACGTGGCTTTTATAGACAAAAACATCAAAAAATCTTTTTTTGCGGAAATTGATGGATTTTCTTATTTGCTTTCACGTGAATTTACAGACTTCGCTATTTTGTAAAAAAAAATTTTAATAATAAATATTCTTTAAATATTTTTTTGTATAATTGTATTCTTTCTTGTTAAAAATGTCTTCGGCCGAAAAAGGCCAAAAATTTTATAATAATAATATGTTATTGTTCTGTTTTAGAACATTTTAAATTATTTTAAAAATATTTTTTTGAGAAAATATTTTTAATTGTTTTTTATACTTTTTAAAAAGGGATTTTTTACTATAAAAACTATAAAGTAAAATTATTTATATTTTTCAAAAAGAAAACTCTCTTTTTTTACTTTTTTTTTGTTAAATCTTTTGCAATACATTTTATTGTACAAAAGAATACAATTCAAAATAGGAAATTACTTTTTGTCCGTCGCCACAAATTTTTCAATAAATATCACTTTTTTCCAGCAGCTCGCATTCATTGGTAATTATTGTTTGTTTTGTATAAAATAAAATCAAAAATTGTACTATTTTTAATATATAAATTATTTTTCGACTTTTATTTCTTTTTTGCAAAAAGAAAAATCAGTGCTTTTTCTCACATTTCCGAGTAATTTACCGTCCATAATCCTTTGTTTGATATTTTGGAGATAAAAAAATTAAGAAAAACAATCAGTGTTTATATTATTAAATTTGCCAATCCATTTCCGAGTTGTCTGTCACCCCTAACAAATAAGACTAATCAACGAAATTCAAAAAACTGATAAAATAATTAAGGGCTAAAACATAAATACGAATTTAATCCATAATTACAGGGTGACAAATAAGTCTTGCACCACCTATTCTTTGTTGTACCTTTTTTCTGTTGCAACCAAAAATCTCCAATTTATATTCAAAATGTGCTCAACAGATTAGGGAATATTGCTACATAATAGTTTATCCCATCTTTCGAGAGTCATAACATAGAGACAAAAATGTGCCAAAAAAATTTTCAGGTGGCACGCAACTCCCGAATCAATATTTTGGCATAATCCTAGTTAATTTCTTCTATTTGTCTACAGTGAATCCATCTTCATTTTATGCACAAAAATTTCCAAACTAACTAATTTTTTTATCAATTTCGCCCGCACAATTGCCATCAAGAAAATAAATAAATATATTTTGGAGACGAATTTTTGAGAAATTTTTCCTTTCTTAGGGGTATATTTTTTGAAAAATTTTGGTCAATTTTAGGAATTTATTTTTTTGAAATTTTTGGGATCGATTCTTAGGGGGTGTATTTTTTGTTTTTATTGCATTTTTGCTATAAATCTCTGGAAAAAGGCCAAAATAGGTGCTAAAGTTCGAAAAATGCCAAAATAGGTGCTACCCCCCGTTTTAGGTGTTTTTAGGTGCTAAAAAGTTGCTCTAAATCAACAATTGTTCGGAGAAAAGTGTTTTTCGTGCTTCTCTCATCAAGTACTAGCCGTAAAAAATAGGTAAAAACTTAAAAATCCGGTCTCTAGTAATCACCATCGTTTTCATGCTTATTTTTAAAGAACTAATGTTTTTTTAGATGAAAATGTTGTCAAAAGTTTGTTTTCCAAAATGTTTGTTGCTGTTGTTATTCGGCTGTATAATTGGCAATAAATTTTCATTATGCGATCAAATTTTATCGCCACCAACAGCAGAAGATGATTATTCGGAATGCGGAATTTCGGACTTTGATCCGTTCAACGAACGAAGCGAAGAGAACACGGAAATAAGCCATGTAATTATGTTATTAATTACATTCATAATTAGGGGACTTTTAACTGAAGCAAAAGCGAAAGCTGTTTTTTTGACCAGAAACCGAAAATCGAACCGAGGGGCTTTAAAGCGAGGAGGGGACCAAGTTGCGTCTAACAATGAGACATCATTAAGGAATAATTACTTTTTTCATCATTTTATTAAACTCAACAAATTTAATAAATCCCCGGATAAAAAACGACCGTAACCAATTCCCCTAATTTATAATATTAATTTGTTAGGTATTCAAAGGGCAAACTGTTGATGATGATCGCGCATTGCCGTGGATGGCCACATTGTTAAGGCGCCCATGTTCTTTCTTTTTTCAAATTTTTTTAAAATTAATTAATTACTAGGGACGTGAATTTTAGGTTTTAACTATTTTTTTTGCTCAATTGATTTGAAGAAAGGAGCTCAAAAAACGCATTTCCGCATAAAAATTTTTCGATTCTGATGTCATTATCGGTCACTAGAAATCACTATTTTGGGATTTTGTCACTAAAATAGTGAAAATTCACTATTTTGGAGTTTTGTCACTATTTTTTCACTATTTCGACATTTTTTAGAAAATTCTTTAAAAAAATGCAATAAAACCAAAAAATACACCCCTAAGAATCGACCTAAAATTTTTTCAAAAAATACACCCTTAAGAATCGACAAAAAAAAATTTCAAAAAGGACTCCTAAGAAATGAAAAAAATTTTCTCAAAAAGGTATTTTCGTGGCAAGAATTTTAATTTTAAAAATTATGTTTTTATGTACATATTTTGTTTTTTTGCCCTTAAAAATCCCAGCCCTACTCATTTGCAATGCAATCAGTGAATAAAAATTAGTTTTGCTCAATTTTTGGTATGCAAATTATCTCACTATTTGTCACTATTTCTGAATTTTTTTCACTATTTTGTCACTATTTTGGCATTTTTACTCACTATTTTAGTTAACTATTTCGGGATTTTTCTTCACTAAAATTCACGTCCCTATTAATTACACTTTTTGGCTTAATTTTAAAAAATATTTGGAATTAAATTTAATCTAATTTTGTGAAAACAATTAATTAGGTATATGTAAATTATTATATGTAAATTTTATTAAAAAGGCATAAAAACAAAAAAAAATCTGCATTTTCCGGTTCGATCTTTTTCTCAGATAGAAAATGACAAATTCTACTCATTTTGTGGTTAAAATTTCAAAAATTTGAAAATTGTAATAAAATATGGTAGGAAAAGTTGCAAAATTTTCAAAAAATTTACCGTTTTTTCAAAAAAATAAATCGCAAGGCAAAAAAAATGCACCAAAAAGTTCAAGATAAAAGCTTCAAGCCAAGTTAAAAACTCGTTTTCGTGCATATTAGGCTATAGCAAGTTAGCAAAAAAGGTAATTATTAGAGTTGCACGGAACCGGGAATTTTGACAAAAACCGGGACCGGGACTTACGGGGACCAGAAAAGTCGGACTGGGACCTCGATTTTCGTCCGGGACTGGGACCAACCGGGGATTTTCCCAAGTGAAATTTTTTGAAAAAAATTTGAAAATTTGAGTGCACTTTGTTACAAAAAATTGCCTATATTCAAAAATGTACCCATAAAATTTTTTAATTCTCGTTTGTGGGGAGAAATTCGAAGAATTTTCCCATTATGCAATTTTTAGTGTAATATGTTAACAGAAAATAATAAACTGAAGCATTCGTTTTAATAATTAAATTTTCAAATATATTCATTTCTTAGGGGTGGAAATTTCGCATTTCGCGCCAAAAAGCGAAATGCGAAACGCCAAAAAATGCGAATAATGCGAAATGCGAAAAGCGAAACCTCGGCCCATCCCTGTTGCGCATGGCCTTTTAATTGACATAAAAGCGAAAAGCGAGGGGCCTAAAAGCGCGGAGAGAGGGCTAATTGCGTTTGAGATAACATTAAGAAATAATTACTTTTTTCATTATTTATCAAATTCAACATTAATAAATCCCCGGGTTAATAAACAACCGTAACCAATTCCTCTAATTTGTAATATTAATTTATTAGGTATTCAAAGGGCACACCGTTGATGATGATCGGGCATTGCCGTGGATGGCCACATTGTTAAGTCGCCCATGTTCTTTTTTTTTTTACTAAATTTTATTTTTTAAACTAATTAATTGCACCTAATTATTCTAGTCTTGGAATTATTTACAATTAATATTGAGTAATAATTTTGTGAAAATAATTAACTAACTGTATGTAAATAGCATATTTAAATTCTATTAAAACGGCACACAAAAAAAAATTTACCTTAATTAAGTTGATAATATCCAAAATGCAACTGTTTATGAACCATTTTGCACTGCAACAATCGTTGGACCAAGACACATTTTGACAGCATTGCATTGCGTTGCCAACATAAATCTCTTCGCAGGTACGGTGAATAAATATACTGTAAAGGAATAATGTAAGTAATATACAGTTATTGCATATAAATTTGACAAAATTAAATAATATGATGAGCATTTTTTAAAGAAAACGATTTCCCTACCATAGAAATTTTGTTGAATTTAATTAATTTTTTTTCAAGAAAAATTTACGCAAAAATCTTATGGCAGACCATCTTTGAAGAATTTTTTTTTTTACTCCTCATTAGGCCTTTTTTGTAAAAGTGCCAATTTTACAGACTTTTCATGAAAAACGTATAAATGGGCAATTTTTTGAACTTTTTTGATCACAACATTCTGAAAATTGAATGAAGTTTTCTTAAATTTCTATGCTAATAGAGCTATCCAAGAGTTAAGTTTGGTTATGTTTAAGAAAAGTTATGACGAATTTAAAATTTGTAAAATAGGCTACGAAACGACCCAGGCACCGATTTGCTGTGGTATTTAAATATTAATAGAAAATTTCTAAATAAATTATACAAATAATTTAAAACCCAAGTTTTAAATACTGTAATTCATTAAAAAGGTAAAAAATTAATAAATATTTTTGTTTTTTTAAACGAATATATTTGAATATTATGCCAAAATTTGCTGTTGTTTTTTTCAGATAATTATAAAGTTTCATTCGGTGCCGTTCAAAGCTCAAAACAAACGCACAAATTGCGCATTAAACGCGTCCATTATCATGAAAATGCAACATATTTGGTTCTTAATGACAAGTTGAATCCTGCTAGTGGTGTTTATGGTGAAATTGTGCACCCGGATTTTGCTTTAATTGAAGTAAAAAATTTTAATTATTTATTTTTTAATTAAATGTTTTTTAAGAGCGTGGAGCCAATACAATTTTCATCTCGTGTTAGACCAATTTGCTTGTTTGGCATAGGTAAGTATTTATAATTTTTTGTGAATTTACATTTATCTTTAAATGTTATTAATAATCTTAAAAAATTAAAAAAAGTTTTATAAATTAAAAACAGTGAAAAATTCAATTTTTTTTTAAATCTTGTAAAGGAATTTTCGGAATTATATGCAAAAATGGTTAAAATTAATTTGCGATTAATTTTTTTTTATATTTACGCTAACCTACGCATTTCCTGTAAAACTTAAGGTTCCTCAAATTTGAAAAATTCATTTTCCCAAAAATCTGCCCAACACATCAATAATTCACGGCCATTTGTTATTGCCGGATGGGGCATAACAAAACCAAAGTGTTCAAGTGGAATGCACAGTACAAGTGACCAGCTGATGTACGGTACAATGCGTATGGTTTCCAAGAACGAATGCCCAATTACTTATGGTATGGCATAATAATATTTAAGTGCAAGAATGGGTTACTGTAGGGATCGCGTTTGTACTTATTTTAAAGAGACAAAGGGGACCATGGAAATAGAAAAAATGTTTATTAAGAGATAGGCGCCGAAGGGAAAAGATCTTTTCTTAAAACTAATTTGTAAGGTAAATTTTATAAGAAATTTTGTCAAAAATTTGCGGAATTGAGTCAATTGAAAAAAAAGATTAACGCATCCAGACATGAGAAATAAGTTTGAACCAGCCTGGATTTTTCCTTGACCAAGGTTTTCCTGGGTTTTTGTCCTAGAACTTTTTCCTGGAACTGGATTTTCCTGGGTTTTAACTTTTTGCTAGACCTGGATTTCCTGGGTTTTTGTCCAAGAACTTTTTCCTGGACCTGGGATTTTGGCCAGTAGCTCTTGGTCAATCTTGAAAGCCAAGTCCAGGTCCAACATAGAACCCAGGTCAAGTCTTTTTCCAATATGTCTTAACTCTAATTAAGACTCATCTTCACTTCCGGCGGACCCAATTGGTTTGATTGCAAAGGCATTAAATGAAATGAATTTGTTGGACAAAATTTGCCTTGTTGCCGAACCAAGCGACACTGAAGCGGTTGTTTTATTATAATAATAAATTACAAAAAATAAAATTAAATTATGTAAATTTCCAAAATACAATCACTAATCACTAGCTTAATCCTTTTGAAAATTTTTTACGATATTTTATGAGAATTTACCCCCCCCCCACGACGAGGATATTGCTCCCCGACATTTTTAAATTTCTCAAGCCATTTCCGACAAATTTTTTTCCGGGAATTTCCTCTCCGATCCCCGTCTTTTCTCTTCCCGAAGATCAGAGACCAACTTCAAAATAAATAAAACAAAAAAACGTTTATTTATTTTTTTAAAGGGCGACAGTGGCAGTCCGTTGCTAAGCAAAATTGGTGACAAGAATTGGGTCCAAGTTGGTGTTTTATTTGGTGGCAGCGGATGTTCTGAAAAGCATCCCTTTTCCACAACTCGGCGTCGCTGTAAGAAAAGCCAATTAATAATAAATTAAATTTAAAATACCAATTTTATTTATTTAATAGCATTATATACACCGATCGATTGCGATTGGATTTCGCGGGTGACAAATGATGAAGTGAAATGTAAAGGATGGTGAATTGAAATGAAAAAATTGATGAAATTAAATACATTTGCATTGTGACAAATTTTAGATGCAAAAATTGGATAAAATTTTACAGAGACTTACAGAATTTACGTACAGAAATATAAAATTGAAATAATTTATATTATTTTAATCAAATAATTTGTTGTATTAAAAATGTTACTTTTCTTTTGCTAACACAATTTATTATTCCTTTTATTAATTAAATTTAATGCAAATAAAGACAATGAAAACATTTTGAAGAATGCCGACAAATCACAAAATATTTCACCACATTTACTCATTGAATAGGGATGCCCATTTTTCCATACCAAATCTTTACTCGGTAAATTAAAATCTCCCAAGGTCACTGAATTTTCATTAAAAAATTTTTGTAAAAATTTAAACAAATTTTCTGTTTGTTTATGATTTGCGAGGGTGATAAGCATGCTATTGATCAATTTTTCCTATTCATAACAACGAATGATCATAATTGCGTACATTTAAATTCATAAAATTCAAATTAATAAATTCATTTTTGCGTTAATAACCTTATCTTTATTACCAAAAAAAGTTTTTTAAAGAAATATTGAATAAAGCTTTAAAAATTATACCGATCTTCAATGAGTCTACTCAAATTTCCATAGCAACCACCTAAGAACCTTTATCGAAAGTTTCAGCAATTTTTAAAACATTTTGAGAATCTAAATCAGCATGAAGGAGTGTCTGACCGAGATGGGTTTTTTTTGTTGATTTTCTTTTCGTCAACCCAATTTATTATTCCTTTTTTTAATTATATATAATGGGAATGATGGCAATGAAAACATTTTGAATAATGCCGACAAATCACCTGAAATGAAATTACTCATTTTCATTTAATAAAATGATCAAAAAATTAGCGAGAATTTGTGAGATTTAATGGCAAATAATAGACAAGGAAACGCAACATCAATTAAGCGCCAATTAATGGCCGGTTGATTGATACCGATGAGTCATATTATCTGGATGACATCACTTAACATTGTGTAGTGGGTAATGGAAGCGCATTTTGCAGTGGAATTACTTGATTCACATTTGAAAATCGTTTAAACACAAATGGGAACACCGTTTGGAAGGCCTGGCGATATTCCGTACTAAAAAAATTAAAATTTAATTAATTTAAATAATTATTCTAATACCTTGTGACGTACAAAATGGGTGCATTCGATGCCCCACCAATGTTCAGCGCAATCCCGCTGATCACCAGGCCAAACCAAGCAGTGATCGGAGAAGCAATTGATGGTTTGATAAAAATGAAATAACTTATATTGATACAGTAGCCACCAACATTAATGATGATTATACAAAAAAGTGCACGAAATGTACGATAATTAATCTGATCAGCGGAAGGCAAACCTAAACATTAAATAAATTAGCTAATTGATTATTATTATTTTTAAAAATTATCACCTGCCGATTTAATTCTTATAATGAGTCCGGCAAATAAATAAATGAATATGGTAATTATGATGA
This sequence comes from Heterodera glycines, assembly GCA_004148225.2. Taxonomy (NCBI): domain Eukaryota; kingdom Metazoa; phylum Nematoda; class Chromadorea; order Rhabditida; family Heteroderidae; genus Heterodera; species Heterodera glycines. Next base: position 22,045,846 of record CP049709.1, on the reverse strand, counting down.
AAAGTAGCCCCATTATACTGTATTGAGTAGAACCCTAAAATACCCTTTTTTTCTTCGTTTCGGGACCAAAAATTATTTACCATGAAAAAATCGGCAAAAGTACCAGTGATCATTTGATCACCATTCAATTCAATACTCTGATAAAGTGTTAAACAAAAATTAAAACTAAACGCGCTGCAAATAATTGTTATCGTAGCCAAATACAGTCGGATTTTGCATTTGCTATGCCTTAAAACAGTGGAATTAAATATATATTTTAGAATGTATTCCTTTACATTTCACCAAATATAATTCCAAGCATTCTGTCAATTCCAATAAATAGCATTATAGGAGGAATATTGCCTAAATTCAATTATTAAAAATTTAATTATTAGTTTGAGTAAATTACCGAACCCAAACATTGGAATCATTAAAATCTTTGCCGCCAAACGATACTCAATAAAATTTTGTCCAGAAAATACTGTATAAACAAACAAAAAATGGCCAAACTGGTGGAGCATTTCAAAAAAGGAACAAAGTGCCAAAAGGTAATTAACGGTGCCACGGAATGACCTTAAATAGGGTTAAATTATGAATCATTAAGCTTATTCCAAGAATTTATCTACACTAATTACGCACTTTGTTAAAAAGGTTACACCAATGACAGAAGAATTGAAAATGATGCCAAATGTGGCAATGATTCCATAAGTCAGTGCGCAACCAATCAGAGACCAGCTGGGATGGACATCTTTGAAGGCCAAATAAAACTGCAAAAATTAAAAAAAAACAATTTTTAAATATTTCAATTAATGACTACCGTATTGTACGTTGTGTTGTCATTCATTTTGTTTAATTTTATTTAATTAATTTTTTGAGATAAAACAACGAATGGCAAAATGCTGAATTATTTGCTTAAATAAAACCGAAAGCTCACCTGACAATTTATTTAATTAAATGTTTCTGAATTTACATAATATTTGTGATTTTTTGTGTCTGCCTTTCTGTTCATGGCACCTGCCAATTAATTAATGAAATTACACGTTTTACATCTTTTCCAATTATTAAATAATAAATGAATAACGCTTTTTGCCCGTACCTAACTGAACAAAAGAATTTATATAAATGATTTTATTGTAATGAGGAGAGAATTTATTTGGTTTTTTTGAAGAGCTAATGATAGTGTAAACATAAATGGGAAAGGAATATTTTACAACAATTAATTAATGAATTACGAGCATTTTACATTTTTCCAATAATTAAATAAATAAATTTTTCATGCTTTTTATCCGTACATAACTGAACAAAACCAAATAAATATGTCGGGCCCGTCGGTGCCGATATTTCGGTGCCTACATTTTCTGTGCCAAACCAAAAATTTAAAAAGTCACGACTCTGCCGGAAATTTTTTTTGTTTAAGATTGCGATAAGGGCAACCTTTACATTTTCAATAAACCAAGAGTAGACCGACTACAGCATTTCGGAGATGCAAGCTCATAAATCTTTACAAGAGATGAATGACAATATATAAGGGAAGGGAATATTTTCCAAAAAAGGTTTCAAGTTTTTAAGCCATTTTTGGTGTCCCGATATCCATGAAGCATTGGTCTAACAAATAAGCAATTTGGTGTCCGGTTTCAAATTAAAAATAATAACAAATCAGCCGAACATTTTAATTTAAAAGTAAAATTGCGATGCGGGCCACCCTTACACTTTCGATGAACCAAGAGTAAGTAGATCGAACAACAAAATTTCTGAGATGCAAGTCCATGAACACTTACAAGAGATGATTGGACGGATTTGGGCGACCAATTTCATGATATTGACTTTGTTGTGTATTACGGTGACGGATGGAAAACCAACTAAACGGTAATTGTAAAAAGTCTCATAAAAAGGATTAAATTTAAAATGTTTTTTCAATTTATTTTTTGACAAGGATAATAATAAAAGAGGAAAACAAATTTTCAAAATATTAATCATCAGGGCTTCTTTTTTATGTAAATACATGTTTTTTCCTGGATTCTCCATTTTGGTACATATTCTGGACTTTTTAGCATTTTTTTTACTAATTTTTTTGAGAATAAATGAAAATTTATCAAAATTTTTTGTGAAAAATTTAAAAAATTTTTTGAAAACGTACCCCTAAAAAATCGTTTTTTTCAAAAAAAGAGATATTAAAAATCAATTTTTAAAATACTAAAAATGTGATTCTAAGCCTATTTTGGTCATTGTGGCATTTTGTGCCTATTTTACTTTTTACGATGAATTTTTATCCAAAAAATAATCATTTTAAAAATTTTATTTACATATTTTAGTACATATTTGGAGGTTTTAGTACATATTTCATACATATTTTAGCATTTTTTATACATATTTTATTTACATATTTCGCGATTTTTCTTACATAAAAAAGAAGCCCTGTTAATCATAAATTGTCACTTATCCATAGCTCCTTTTTAAAAATAAAATAAATTTCTCCTCACTATAATAAAAAATCATTTGCATGATTTTTTTTTGTTCAGTTGCATGAAAAATTTATTTATTTAATTATTGGAAAAATGTAAAATGCTCGTAATTTCATTAATTAATTGGCAAATGACATGAAAAAATCACAAATATTGGTCATTCGGCATGATTGAATTAAATAACTTGTCAGGTGAGCTTTCATTTTATTCAACCAAATTCAGCACTTTGTCATTCGTTGTTTTATCTCAAAAAATTAATTAAATAAATTTAAACAAAAATTCATGGAAATATAAATTTTGATGAGAAATTCCATGTTCAGCAATTTTTTTCATAACATTCTTTTGGTACTAAAAAAAGTTGAATTAAAAATTTAATATAAAAACGATTGTTTTCGATCCTTAATTATGGCCAATTTGGAAAATTAAGGCAATGATACGGTAATTAATTGGTAAAAATTATTTTATTATAACTAAATTTCAGTTTTATTTGGTCTTCAAAGATGTCCATCCCAGCTGGTCACTGATTGGTTGTGCACTGACTTATGGAATCATTGCGGTAATTGGCATCATTTTCAATTCTTCTGTCATTGTTGTAACCTTTTTAACAAAGTGCGTAATTAGTGTAGATAAATTCTTGGAGTAAGCAGTATTAATGAGTTATAAGTGAACCTTAATTACCTTAATTAAGTCATTCCGTGGCACTGTTAATTACCTTTTGGCACTTTGTTCCTTTTTTGAAATGCTCCACCAGTTTGGCCATTTTTTGTTTGTTTATACAGCATTTTCTGGACAAAATTTCATTGAGTATCGTTTGGCGGCAAAGATTTTAATGATTCCTTTGTTTGGGTTAGGTAATTTACTCAAACTAATAATTAGGGCTGCCAAAAATATGTACACAAAGTGGTCCAATAAATATCAAAGAAAAATCCCAAAATATCCCAAAATATGTACAAAAAACCCCAAATATGTAAATAAATTTTTTTTTAATGGTATTTTTTGGGAAAGAAAATCCCCGTAAAGTATTAAATAGCCACAAAATGAAATAAAAATGACTTTTTTTGGTATTTTTAGACAACATTTTCAAACTTATTTTTTCTTTATAAATTTTCAAAATATGTAAAAAAATGAAAATATGTACAAAAATATTTGCCGAAATTTTGAATTTTTTTTTTGTATATTTCCAAAAATTTTCGTAAAAAATCCTCAAAATATGTAAAAAAATGAAATTTTGTAAGAAAAAGTCCAAAATATGTACCAAATATGTATAAAATCCCGAAATATGTAAAATATGTAAATAAAAGTCCCGATTTTTGTTCGCAAACACAAAAAAGAAAGTGTTTTTCCTGCTATTTAGATCAAGGAGAAGCCAGGAAAAAAATATGTATTTACATGGAATTCAAAAAATATAAATAAATAAATTTATTTCCACCGTTTTTAGGCATAGCAAACGCAAAATCCTACTGTATTTGGCTACGATAACAATTATTTGCAGCGCTTTTAGTTTCGGTTCATGTCTGACATTTTATCAAAGTATGGAATTGAATGGTGATCAAATGATCACTGGTACTTTTGCCGATTTTTTCATGGTAAATAATTTTTGGTCCCGAAACGAAGAAAAAAGGGTATTTTAGGGTTCTACTCAATACAGTATAATGGGGCTACTTTTCATCATAATTACCATATTCATTTATTTATTTGTCGGACTCATTATAAGAATTAAATCGGCAGGTATAATTTTTAAAAATAATAATAATTAATTAGCTAATTTATTTGATGTTTAGGTTTGCCTTCCGCTGATCAGATTAATTATCGTACATTTCGATCACTTTGTTGCATCATCGCAGTGAATATTGGAGGCTATTTTATCAGTTCTGAACATTGGTGCGGCATCGAATGCACCCATTTTGTACTTCACAATGTATTCGAATAATTATTTAAATTAATTAAATTTTTATTTTTTTAGTACGGAATATCGCCAGGCATTCCAGACGGCGTTTCCATTTGTGTTCAAACGTTTTTCAAATGCTAATCAAGTAATTCCATTGCAAAATGGCTTCCATTAGGCACTACACAATGGTGAATGATGCCATCCAGCAGAAGATATTCTTCAGTATCAGCTCGTCATTAATTTTTGTACAAATTATATTTAAAAAATGTTGATTCTTCTATTGTGAATTTTTGATTTTAGCGGTGCATTTTGCCTCCTTCAAGAGTTACAGGGCCTCAAACGTCGGGAATTTTCCCATTCTCGACAGAGGAAACCAAGCGAAACTGAGTTGCACGGTTGGTTAAAAATGGGTTTTTGGGTCATGGGTTCAAATGCACTTGCTTGTGAAATCTTTTTTAAATTATTTTTTGGTTGGTCCACTGGTCAAGAATTTAACAGCCAATTCACCCAATTTCGAACTCCTGACCCTAATTCGAACAAAAATAGATTTTACAATGAAATGATTGTATTTTTTATTTATTTTTTGGTCGCTTACTGATGAACCCCCACCATTGTACTCACTAAATCCTTTCTTAAATCAAATTTAAAAATAATTGAAACTTTCGATAAAGGTTCTTAGGTGGTTGCTATGGAAATTTTGAGTAGACTCATTGAAGATCGGTATAATTTTTAAAGCTTTATTCAATATTTCTTTAAAAAACTTTTTTTGGTAATAAAGATAAGGTTATTAACCTAAAAAGAATTTATTAATTTGAATTTTATGAATTTAAATGTAGCAATTATGATCATTCGTTGTTATGAATAGGAAAAATTGATCAATAGCATGCATATCATCCACGCAAATCACCATTGATCTGTGCGGGTAGTTGGTCTAGTGGTATGATTCTCGCTTAGGGTGCGAGAGGTCCTGGGTTCAATTCCCAGACTACCCCCTACTTTTTGTTGTTGTTTGTTAAACTTCGTTGGTATTATAATTTTTTTTTGTTCAACTTCGTTTGTATTAATATTTAATTAATTTATTTAATTTAACATATACGAATTAAAAGCATGGAATAAAAATTCCACAATATGCGATACTAATTCATACTGTATCCTTTTTTTTGTTTTTGTTTCCGTCCAAGGTTTTCTTTTTTGTGCAAACAAAAATGAGTGCGTTTGGAGATGCGAGTTCAAAAACAGCACCAACAAATGCAACGGCCGAATCTGGACGGACAAAACAATTTTATTTTTTAATTTTATAATTCTGTAAATTCTGTAAGTCTCTGTAAAAAAATTTATCCAATTTTTGCATCTAAAAATTTGTCACAATGCAAATGTTTTAAATTCACTTTTTTCCGTTTCAATTCACCATCCTTTACATCCGACTTCATCATTTGTCACGCGTGAAATCCAAAACTCGGCAAAATGATGACAAATCCGCTCATCTGGCAGCCCTATCTTTATCGCTTATGTAGGGCTCGAGTGTGGGGAGGGGGGAGGGCGACGCTTGGCGCCTCAGAGAAAAATAGGCAAAATAGTACACGGCTCGAAATGGACAGAGAGGCGGGCACGGCGGAGGGATGGACTGGGGGGGGGAGGGGGCGGCGACCGACTGATGAGAGCAGGAGCAAGAGAGTGAAGAGCAGGCAGTTAGAGAAAAATGCTTTATCCCCGATTGGAATGTGATGAGTGCATATTTGGAAATTTGTTTAAACTAGCGGGGTCAGCGCCTTCGGCGCATCCCCCGCTAGGTAGTACGATTGTAGTGTAAGATTATGTTTGATAAAATCGACTGGCTCGGCCGCTTCGCGGCTCGCATCCTTTTTTTGCTTTTTCTCCAATCGTCCTCCAATCGTCGGACTCAACTCACCAGCATTTCAATCACCGGGACTCAATTCTCCAGGAGTTCAATCACTGGGACTTTATTCTCCTGCGGTTCAATCACTGGGACTCAACCCTCCAGCATTTCAATCACTGGGACTCAACCCTCCAGCATTTCAATCACTGGGACTCAACCCTCCAGCATTCCAGTCACTGACCAGCATTTCAATCACCGGGACTCAATTCTCACTCAATTCTCCAGCACGGACTCTATTCTCCTGCGTTTCAATCACCCGGACTCAGTTTTTATGCATTCCAATCACCGGGACTCATTCTCCTGCATTTCAATCACTGGGACTCAACCCTCCAGCATTTCAATCACTGGGACTCAACCCTCCAGCATTTCAATCACTGGGACTCAATTCTCCTCAATTCTCTTGCATTCCAATCACTGGGACCTAACCTCACCTGGTCCTTCGGCATTCCAATCACTGGGACTCAATTCTCCTGCATTTCAATCACTGGGACTCAACCCTCCAGCATTTCAATCACTGGGACTCAATTCTCTTGCATTTCAATCACTGGGACTCAACACACCAGCATTTCAATCACCGGGACTCAATTCTCCAGGACTTCAATCACTGGGACTCTATTCTCCTGCGTTTCAATCACCCGGACTCAGTTTTTATGCATTCCAATCACCGGGACTCATTCTCCTGCATTTCAATCACTGGGCATTCCAATCACTGGGACCTAACCTCACCTGGTCCTTCGGCATCGCAATCATCGAGACTCAATTCTGCGAAATTCCAATCACCGGAACTCAATTCTGCGACATTCCAATCACTGGGACTCAATTCTCCATCATTCCAATTCCCGGGACTCAATCCCACCAGCATTCCAGTCACTGGGACTCTGTTCTCCTGCATTCCAATCACCGGGACTCAGCTCTCCAACATTCCAGTCACTGGGACTCAATTCTCCAGCATTCCAATCACCGGGACTCAACTCACCATCATTCCAATCGCTGGGACCGAACCTCACCTGATTCTTCGGTATCGCAACCATCGAGACTCAATTCTCCTGCATTCCAATCACTGGGACTCAATTCTCTTGCATTTCAATCACAGGGACTCAAATCTCCAGGACTTCAATCACTGGGACTCTATTCTCCTGCGTTTCAATCACCCGGACTCAGTTTTTATGCATTCCAATCACCGTGACTCATTCTCCTGCATTTCAATCACTGGGACTCAACCCTCCAGCATTTCAATCACTGGGACTCAACCCTCCAGCATTTCAATCACTGGGACTCAATTCTCTTGCATTCCAATCACTGGGACCTAACCTCACCTGGTCCTTCGGCATCGCAATCATCGAGACTCAATTCTGCGATATTCCAATCACCGGGACTCAATTCTGCGACATTCCAATAACTGGGACTCAACTAACCAGCATTCCAATCACTGGGACTCACTATTCTCCATCATTCCTATTCCCGGGACTCAATCCCACCAGCATTCCAATCACTGGGACTCAATCCTTCACTTTTCACGGATTCTTCGGCATCGTAATAACCGAGGACTCAGTTCTCCGCCATTCCAATCACCGAGGACTCAATCCTTCACTATTCCAAACAATGAACTCAATTTTACGGATTCAAATCAAGGGACTTAATTCAGACCTGTTCAGCATAATTTTGGAAATTTTGGAATTTTAAAAACGTATTTCTATTATGAAATACAAAAAATCCTTTTCATTATAAATACTTGTTCTCTTACATTTAAATCATTTCTTTTACATAAACATCTACATACAAAAAAAGAACAAATAAACTGACCTTATATCGTTAAAGAAACTTATTTTTGTCAAAACAAACAATAAGTGCGATAAATCCATAAATCCATCCAATTAAAACCGTATCCATTAAAAGAGGCATAATTGACATCCGCTTTAATTACAAAAACAAAAAAACTCCATTTCAAGGTCAAACAATTTCTCGAACCAAAACTTTTTCAATACAATATCAAAACTAAGTGTAAGATCATTTTTTGCATATACAAAAACAATTCTTTTCTTTACAAAAGTGTTAAGAGCATTCATTTCCAAACGCTTTTTGATAATAAAAAAACAAAAACTTTTTCTCTTAAGAAATGCAATAGAAAGCATTCATTGCGATTTCATTATCATTAATAAACATACAAAAACTAATTTGTCATTAAAAAACGAAAAAAAGAGAAATTTATTTTAACTGTGCTTTTTGCAAAAACTGACAAAACGAAAATGAAAAAGCAAAACCAAAACACCTCTTTTTTCAAATCATTTTTTAACGCAAAACTCAAACAAAACGCCACACAAATTCAAACACTGGACACATGATACAGACACTCAACTTTATTACTTTATTATGGAGGCAGAGAATGTGTGGGAAGGAGCACAAATAGTAAATAGGAAAGCCCATTTTAACATTAGCAATTTTCTGATATTTTAAATTATTTTTTTATTCCAAATCAAACAAAAAAATATTTTTTTTTTTGAGATTTCGGGGTCAATTGGGCACGAATCTCGATCCATTTGGCCAAATTAGAACCCCGAGCCTGGTTTGAGCGAAAATCATAATGTTTAAATTCGAATTTTTTGCTTTAAATCTAAACATGACTTAAATTCAGGACTATTGAAAAAATTAACCAAAAATGGATTTAAAAAATTTAAAACAATTGGTACTTTTCCTGTTATGCGACTACAAGCCAAAACTTTAAAAAAATTCAAAAAAGGGCGAGCAAAAGGCGGAGACCACCAATAAATAAAATAGGTGATGCAATCAGGGCCTCCAGGGCCCGTAGAAAAAGAGACGAGGTAAGGCTACCCGGGTAAGGTTACCCAGGTAGCCTTACCCGGGTAACCTTACCCCAGCTGCGGGTAAATTCGTAGCAAATGAATGTTACCTGGTTCTCCATTAGCCAACCCCAAGCTGCGGGTAAGGTTACCGTTACCCGGTTCTTTTTCTGCGGGTAGCATTAAAATTAGTTTTTTATTAAATTTAATGGTATTTTTAAATAATAAAATTTATTTGAATTTTTCTATTCATTAACTGACGAAAGGGATCAAAGCCATGCAAAAAAAAGTACAAATTTTTAACATTTCATAATTACGTGAAACATAAAAAATTTTAAATAAATTTAGATCAATGGATAGAGCAAAGTTAGAAGTATTAATTATCAAAAGAAATTATTTTTTGTGACTTTGTGACTTTATTTTGGAATTTTTAATAAATTTGGAAGGATGGTTACCCTAGTCCGTAAGAATCTTACCCGCAGCCCCGCAGCTGAGGGTAACCTTACCCTTACCTCGTTCTTTTTCTACGGGCCCAGGTGAAGTCTTGAAGGGTCTAGCCAAGTGTCAATACACAGGCCATTATATGCATTAAATGCCCGAATTTTGGCTTGTAGTCGCATAACAGGAAAGTACCAAAAAAAATTTTTGACCAAAAAAAGTGGGGCTAAAATTGCATTAATGCCCACCATCACACACTTCATTCGCCTCGTTCAAGCCAGATTTAGGTATTCCGGTCTAAAATATCTTTCCTACATGTATTTTAAATGTTACAATTGATAAAATGCCACTGATTTTTTATGAATTCATTCAAAAAAAGTGTCTCCACTTTTTTTCCATCAATGGCTTGGCTTTGCTTTTTTTATTCCGCAAATGCAACTGCTCTTTTTAAGCTAAATATTGACCCTTGATTGAAATTATGGAAAATTGACGAAGAACACACCGAACGGCTAATTTCCAATCATTATTTCGGTGATGATGGTCATTACGGGTCCGTCATTTATTTTTAGGACTGTAAAAATCAAGAATTTTTTTTAAGGCAGCGTTAACACATTGGCAGCGAAGTAAGTGTTTGGGTTGAGACAACCATGCTTCCCCGGATTCACAAATGCTAAAAATGAAAAAACAGACTGGGTTAAGAAGTTGTGAAAAGACCAGCGATGTGTTGGAATGCCAATTTCCGATTGCTGGTTTCCTTCCAACATTTTGGGGACATGAATTCCAAAATTTCTTTGGGCCGTCGGAATGCCGATTGCCAAAATTTTTTGAGGGCATTGGCACACATTCGTGGTGTAGTTGGTATGTAGTACTACCGTATTGTACGTTGTGTTGTCATTCATTTTGTTTAATTTTATTTAATTAATTTTTTGAGATAAAACAACGAATGGCAAAATGCTGAATTATTTGCTTAAATAAAACCGAAAGCTCACCTGACAATTTATTTAATCAAATGTTTCTGAATTTACATAATATTTGTGATTTTTTGTGTCTGCCTTTCTGTCCATGGCACCTGCCAATTAATTAATGAAATTACACGTTTTACATCTTTTCCAATTATTAAATAATAAATGAATAACGCTTTTTGCCCGTACCTAACTGAACAAAAGAATTTATATAAATGATTTTATTGTAATGAGGAGAGAATTTATTTGGTTTTTTTGAAGAGCTAATGATAGTGTAAACATAAATGGGAAAGGAATATTTTACAACAATTAATTAATGAAATTACGAGCATTTTACAGTTTTCCAATAATTAAATAAATAAATTTTTCATGCTTTTTATCCGTACATAACTGAACAAAACCAAATAAATATGTCGGGCCCGTCGGTGCCGATATTTCGGTGCCTACATTTTCTGTGCCAAACCAAAAATTTAAAAAGTCACGACTCTGCCGGAATTTTTTTTTGTTTAAGATTGCGATAAGGGCAACCTTTACATTTTCAATAAACCAAGAGTAGACCGACTACAGCATTTCGGAGATGCAAGCTCATAAATCTTTACAAGAGATGAATGACAATATATAAGGGAAGGGAATATTTTCCAAAAAAAGTTTCAAGTTTTTAAGCCATTTTTGGTGTCCCGATATCCATGAAGCATTGGTCTAACAAATAAGCAATTTGGTGTCCGGTTTCAAATTAAAAATAATAACAAATCAGCCGAACATTTTAATTTAAAAGTAAAATTGCGATGCGGGCCACCCTTACACTTGCGATGAACCAAGAGTAAGTAGATCGAACAACAAAATTTCTGAGATGCAAGTCCATGAACACTTACAAGAGATGATTGGACGGATTTGGGCGACCAATTTCTTGATTGACTTTGTTGTGTATTACGGTGACGGATGGAAAACCAACTAAACGGTAATTGTAAAAAGTCTCATAAAAAGGATTAAATTTAAAATGTTTTTTCAATTTATTTTTTGACAAGGATAATAATAAAAGAGGAAAACAAGTTTTCAAAATATTAATCATCAGGGCTTCTTTTTTATGTAAATACATGTTTTTTCCTGGATTCTCCATTTTGGTACGTCTCATTTTTGCGTGCCCAACTGCGCGGCTTCAAATGGCTCGGCATGGGCCTTGTCGCGTTCGGCCTTGTGATTGTTGGCGTCACGGACATGTGAATAACCCTAAAAAATCGTTTTTTTCAAAAAAAGAGATATTAAAAATCAATTTTTAAAATACTAAAAATGTGATTCTAAGCCTATTTTGGTCATTGTGGCATTTTGTGCCTATTTTACTTTTTACGATGAATTTTTATCCAAAAAATAATCATTTTAAAAATTTTATTTACATATTTTAGTACATATTTGGAGGTTTTAGTACATATTTCATACATATTTTAGCATTTTTTATACATATTTTATTTACATATTTCGCGATTTTTCTTACATAAAAAAGAAGCCCTGTTAATCATAAATTGTCACTTATCCATAGCTCCTTTTTAAAAATAAAATAAATTTCTCCTCACTATAATAAAAAATCATTTGCATGATTTTTTTTTTGTTCAGTTGCATGAAAAATTTATTTATTTAATTATTGGAAAAATGTAAAATGCTCGTAATTTCATTAATTAATTGGCAAATGACATGAAAAAATCACAAATATTGGTCATTCGGCATGATTGAATTAAATAACTTGTCAGGTGAGCTTTCATTTTATTCAACCAAATTCAGCACTTTGTCATTCGTTGTTTTATCTCAAAAAATTAATTAAATAAATTTAAACAAAAATTCATGGAAATATAAATTTTGATGAGAAATTCCATGTTCAGCAATTTTTTTCATAACATTCTTTTGGTACTAAAAAAAGTTGAATTACAAATTTAATATAAAAACGATTGTTTTCGATCCTTAATTATGGCCAATTTGGAAAATTAAGGCAATGATACGGTAATTAATTGGTAAAAATTATTTTATTATAACTAAATTTCAGTTTTATTTGGTCTTCAAAGATGTCCATCCCAGCTGGTCTCTAATTGGTTGTGCACTGATATGGAATCATTGCGGTAATTGGCATCATTTTCAATTCTTCTGTAATTGTTGTAACCTTTTTAACAAAGTGCGTAATTAGTGTAGATAAATTCTTGGAGTAAGCAGTATTAATGAGTTATAAGTGAACCTTAATTACCTTAATTAGGTCATTCCGTGGCACTGTTAATTACCTTTTGGCACTTTGTTCCTTTTTTGAAATGCTCCACCAGTTTGGCCATTTTTTGTTTGTTTATACAGCATTTTCTGGACAAAATTTCATTGAGTATCGTTTGGCGGCAAAGATTTTAACGATTCCTTTGTTTGGGTTAGGTAATTTACTCAAACTAATAATTAGGGCTGCCAAAAATATGTACAAAAAGTGGTCCAAATATGTACATAAATATGTAAGAAAAATCCCAAAATATGTACAAAAAACCCCAAATATGTAAATAAATTTTTTTTTAATGGTATTTTTTGGGAAAGAAAATCCCCGTAAAATATGAAATAGCCACATTTTGTTTTTCAAAAAAGTGGCCACAAATTTTCATAAACCTGCTTTCCCTACTGATTGCGAACATTTTTGCCATCTTTTTGAAATTTCGAGAGATGTCAAATGATTTCGAATTCGTTCAATTACACCTTTTTTTTTTGTATATTTCCAAAAATTTCCGTAAAAAATCCTCAAAATATGTAAAAAAAATGAAATTTTGTAAGAAAAAGTCCAAAATATGTACCAAATATGTATAAAATCCCGAAATATGTAAAATATGTAAATAAAAGTCCCGATTTTTGTTCGCAAACACAAAAAAGAAAGTTTTTCCTGCTATTTAGATCAAGGAGAAGCCAGGAAAAAAATATGTATTTACATGGAATATATTCAAAAAATATAAATAAATAAATTTATTTCCACCGTTTTTAGGCATAGCAAATGCAAAATCCGACTGTATTTGGCTACGATAACAATTATTTGCAGCGCTTTTAGTTTCGGTTCATGTCTGACATCAAATTTGGCTTATCTCGTCGTATATTATTGCAACAGGTGCTTGACAGTGTGCGAACATTGCTCATTTGGGCCTTTTCCATCCCATTCTTTGGCGAGCGGTTCATCCCTCTCCAGGTGTGCTAATTGTTTCGGAATTTTCTGGTGAATTTGTTGATGATTAATTTTGGGTTAGGCACTGTCAATCTTGGAGCCACCGGGAAATTAAAATAAAATTTCGATAATTTTTTTGAAAATTACTGCTCCCTGTTCCAACGTTTGCCTTCCGCTGATCAGATTAATTATCGTACATTTCGATCACTTTGTTGCATCATCGCAGTGAATATTGGAGGCTATTTTATCAGTTCTGAACATTGGTGCGGCATCGAATGCACCCATTTTGTACTTCACAATGTATTCGAATAATTATTTAAATTAATTAAATTTTTATTTTTTTAGTACGGAATATCGCCAGGCATTCCAGACGGCGTTTCCATTTGTGTTCAAACGTTTTTCAAATGCTAATCAAGTAATTCCATTGCAAAATGGCTTCCATTAGGCACTACACAATGGTGAATGATGCCATCCAGCAGAAGATATTCTTCAGTATCAGCTCGTCATTAATTTTTGTACAAATTATATTTAAAAAATGTTGATTCTTCTATTGTGAATTTTTGATTTTAGCGGTGCATTTTGCCTCCTTCAAGAGTTACAGGGCCTCAAACGTCGGGAATTTTCCCATTCTCGACAGAGGAAACAAAGCGAAACTGAGTTGCACGGTTGGTTAAAAATGGGTTTTTGGGTCATGGGTTCAAATGCACTTGCTTGAATTTCAAGAAAACAATTTAGAAAAATTTATCACCTAGTAAGTTTTTTCGAAATTTTTCCAAAAAATCTCTAAAAAAACTTTCCTTGGAATGTCCATATAAAAAATTTCAATGAAATGATTGTATTTTTTGAAATTTCGGGCGGCGAAATTTTGGGTGCACCCGAAATTACCCAATTTTCCATCATTTTTATCGTTCATTACTCGTTGCAATATAAAAAAATATCATTTTTCCATTGCGCCTCAGCTGGTCGGCTTCGCGCTGCTCATTCTGGGCATGTTCGTCTACAATGACCTGTACTTTGGCCCGTTGTTCCGCCGTGAGCTGTTGCCCCGGATGGGCCCGGACCAGCCGTTCACCCTCTGCTGTGCCTCCTTTTGCGGGTTGGACCTGCAGCAGCAGCTGAACGCGGAGGACGAGGAGGCGGAGCAGGAGGACAATACCAACAACAGTTTTGTCAATTATCGCCGTTTTGGCCGTGGTGGTGGCGGTGTGGGAACAGCCACAGCACGAAGACGAAGCAGTTCAGCAGCAATGAGTGAGAGCCCCTACTTTTTGTTGTTGTTTGTTAAACTTCGTTGGTATTATAATTTTTTTTTGTTCAACTTCGTTTGTATTAATATTTAATTAATTTATTTAATTTAACATATACGAATTAAAAGAATGGAATAAAAATTCCACAATATGCGATACTAATTCATATTGTATCCTTTTTTTTTTGTTTTTGTTTCCGTCCAAGGTCAGGCTTTTCCCGTTTTCTTTTTTGTGCAAACAAAAATTAGTGCGTTTGGAGATGCGAGTTCAAAAACAGCACCAACAAATGCAACGGCCGAATCTGGACGGACAAAAACAATTTTATTTTTTAATTTTATAATTCTGTAAATTCTGTAAGTCTCTGTAAAAAAAATTTATCCAATTTTTGCATCTAAAAATTTGTCACAATGCAAATGTTTTAAATTCACTTTTTTCCGTTTCAATTCACCATCCTTTACATCCGACTTCATCATTTGTCACGCGTGAAATCCAAAACTCGGCAAAATGATGACAAATCCGCTCATAAAGATTCGTAAACACTTATTTAATTTAAAGCGATGACTGTGTGGAGGGGGGAGGGCGACGCTTGGCGCCATAATTTTACTGCAATAGGTATTTTATTTTTTATAATTATAACTAGGGCTGTGAATTTTAGTGACGAAAAATCTCAAAATAGTGGGGCGGCGACCGACTGATGAGAGCAGGAGCAAGAGAGTGAAGAGCAGGCAGTTAGAGAAAAATGCTTTATCCCCGATTGGAATGTGATGAGTGCATATTTGGAAATTTGTTTAAACTAGCGGGGTCAGCGCCTTCGGCGCATCCCCCGCTAGGTAGTACGATTGTAGTGTAAGATTATGTTTGATAAAATCGACTGGCTCGGCCGCTTCGCGGCCTCGCATCCTTTTTTTGCTTTTTCTCCAATCGTCGGACTCAACTCACCAGCATTTCAATCACCGGGACTCAATTCTCCAGGAGTTCAATCACTGGGACTTTATTCTCCTGCGTTTCAATCACTGGGACTCAACCCTCCAGCATTTCAATCACTGGGACTCAACCCTCCAGCATTTCAATCACTGGGACTCAACCCACCAGCATTCCAGTCACTGGGACTCAACACACCAGCATTTCAATCACCGGGACTCAATTCTCCAGGACTTCAATCACTGGGACTCTATTCTCCTGCGTTTCAATCACCCGGACTCAGTTTTTATGCATTCCAATCACCGGGACTCATTCTCCTGCATTTCAATCACTGGGACTCAACCCTCCAGCATTTCAATCACTGGGACTCAACCCTCCAGCATTTCAATCACTGGGACTCAATTCTCTTGCATTTCAATCACTGGGACCTAACCTCACAAAATAAATAAAAACTTATGTAAAAGCTTTTCATTCTCCTGCATTTCAATCACTGGGACTCAACCCTCCAGCATTTCAATCACTGGGACTCAATTCTCTTGCATTTCAATCACTGGGACTCAAGACACCAGCATTTCAATCACCGGGACTCAATTCTCCAGGACTTCAATCACTGGGACTCTATTCTCCTGCGTTTCAATCACCCGGACTCAGTTTTTATGCATTCCAATCACCGGGACTCATTCTCCTGCATTTCAATCACTGGTCAATTCTCTTGCATTCCAATCACTGGGACCTAACCTCACCTGGTCCTTCGGCATCGCAATCATCGAGACTCAATTCTGCGAAATTCCAATCACCGGAACTCAATTCTGCGACATTCCAATCACTGGGACTCAATTCTCCATCATTCCAATTCCCGGGACTCAATCCCACCAGCATTCCAGTCACTGGGACTCTGTTCTCCTGCATTCCAATCACCGGGACTCAGCTCTCCGACATTCCAGTCACTGGGACTCAATTCTCCAGCATTCCAATCACCGGGACTCAACTCACCATCATTCCAATCGCTGGGACCGAACCTCACCTGATTCTTCGGTATCGCAACCACCGAGACTCAATTCTCCTGCATTCCAATCACTGGGACTCAATTCTCTTGCATTTCAATCACAGGGACTCAAATCTCCAGGACTTCAATCACTGGGACTCTATTCTCCTGCGTTTCAATCACCCGGACTCAGTTTTTATGCATTCCAATCACCGTGACTCATTCTCCTGCATTTCAATCACTGGGACTCAACCCTCCAGCATTTCAATCACTGGGACTCAACCCTCCAGCATTTCAATCACTGGGACTCAATTCTCTTG
Source organism: Heterodera glycines (assembly GCA_004148225.2). Classification (NCBI taxonomy): domain Eukaryota; kingdom Metazoa; phylum Nematoda; class Chromadorea; order Rhabditida; family Heteroderidae; genus Heterodera; species Heterodera glycines. Next base: position 22,028,786 of record CP049709.1, on the reverse strand, counting down.
CATTCCAATCACTGGGACCTAACCTCACCTGGTCCTTCGGCATCGCAATCATCGAGACTCAATTCTGCGATATTCCAATCACCGGGACTCAATTCTGCGACATTCCAATAACTGGGACTCAACTAACCAGCATTCCAATCACTGGGACTCAATTCTCCATCATTCCTATTCCCGGGACTCAATCCCACCAGCATTCCAATCACTGGGACTCAATCCTTCACTTTTCACGGATTCTTCGGCATCGTAATAACCGAGGACTCAGTTCTCCGCCATTCCAATCACCGAGGACTCAATCCTTCACTATTCCAAACAATGAACTCAATTTTACGGATTCATCGGCATGTCAATCACGGGACTTAATTCAGACCTGTTCAGCATAATTTTGGAATTTTAAAAACGTATTTCTATTATGAAATACAATTTGCGTAGAAAATCCTTTTCATTATAAATACTTGTTCTCTTACATTTTAATAATTTCTTTTACATAAACATCTACATACAAAAAAAGAACAAATAAACTGACCTTATATCGTTAAAGAAACTTATTTTTGTCAAAACAAACTTCACATCAAGTAAATCCATCCAATTAAAACCGTATCCATTATAAGAGGCATAATTGACATCCGCTTTAATTAAAAAAAAAAAAAACTCCATTTCAAGGTCAAACAATTTCTCGAACCAAAACTTTTTCAATACAATATCAAAACTAAGTGTAAGATCATTTCCATTGACTTTGCATATACAAAAACAATTCTTTTTCTTTACAAAAGTGTTAAGAGCATTCATTTCCAAACGCTTTTTGATAATAACAAAACAAAAACTTTTTCTCTTAAGAAATGCAATAGAAAGCATTCATTGCGATTTCATTATCATTAATAAACATACAAAAACTATTTTGTCATTAAAAACGAAAAAAAAGAGAAATTTATTTTAACTGTGCTTTTTGCAAAAACTGACAAAACGAAAATGAAAAAGCAAAACCAAACATTTCTTTTTTCAAATCATTTTTTAACGCAAAAACTAAACAAATCGCCACACAAATTCAAACACTGGACACATGATACAGACACTCAACTTTATTATATAAGATAGGAGGCAGAGAATGTGTGGGAAGGAGCACAAATAGTAAATAGGAAATCTACGCCGCCGTAGGCCACGCCCTGCTCGAACCCTAGCAATTAGTGAAAAAATTAATTTTTTTTTTTTGTTTTAACAAAACTTCTGCCGGGACCTGTTTGGGTGGGGTCCACGATCCGAACTTTTGCGCTTCCCACCCCAAACCACACTGGATTTTCCGCTGGCATCATATTTCCAACCACCCACCTGCTGTCTAAACATGACTTAAATTCAGGACTATTGAAAAAATTAACCAAAAATGGATTTAAAAAATTTAATTTAGCCAAAACCTTTCCTGTTATGCGACTACAAGCCAAAACTTTAAAAAAATTCAAAAAGGGCGAGCAAAATTCCTCAATTTTTTTCTCTCTCCAAAATAATGTTGTTTTATTTTGTTGGTACACATTTTTAAAGAACGAGGTAAGGCTACCCGGGTAAGGTTACCCAGGTAGCCTTACCCGGGTAACCTTACACCCAGCTGCGGGTAAATTACAACGAAGCAAAAGAAAGTGGTAAAAAAGATAATGGGGGATTATAATCATAACAAAAAAAAAAAATTGTTTTTACAGGAATATGATCAAAATAGATAGTGGTTTTTATTAAATTTAATGGTATTTTTAAATAATAAAATTTATTTGAATTTTTCTATTCATTAACTGACGAAAGGGATCAAAGCCATGCAAAAAAAAGTACAAATTTTTAACATTTCATAATTACGTGAAACATAAAAAATTTTAAATAAATTTTAGATCAATGGATAGAGCAAAGTTAGAAGTATTAATTATCAAAAGAAATTATTTTTGTGACTTTATTTTGGAATTTTTAATAAATTTGGAAGGATGGTTACCCTAGTCCAACCCAGGGTAAGAATCTTACCCGCAGCTGAGGGTAACCTTACCCTTACCTCGTTCTTTTTCTACGGGCCCAGGTGAAGTCTTGAAGGGTCTAGCCAAGTGTCAATACACAGGCCATTATATGCATTAAATGCCCGAATTTTGGCTTGTAGTCGCATAACAGGAAAGTACCAAAAAAAATTTTTGATCAAAAAAAGTGGGGCTAAAATTGCATTAATGCCCACCATCACACACTTCATTCGCCTCGTTCAAGCCAGATTTAGGTATTCCGGTCTAAAATATCTTTCCTACTGTATTATATGTATTTTAAATGTTTACAATTGATAAAATGCCACTGATTTTTTATGAATTCATTCAAAAAAAGTGTCTCACTTTTTTTCCATCAATGGCTTGGCTTTGCTTTTTTTATTCCGCAAATGCAACTGCTCTTTTTAAGCTAAATATTGACCCTTGATTGAAATTATGGAAATTGACGAAGAACACACCGAACGGCTAATTTCCATCATTATTTCGGTGATGATGGTCATTACGGGTCCGTCATTTATTTTTAGGACTGTAAAAATCAAGAATTTTTTTTAAGGCAGCGTTAACACATTGGCAGCGAAGTAAGTGTTTGGGTTGAGACAACCATGCTTCCCCGGATTCACAAATGCTAAAAATGAAAAAACAGACTGGGTTAAGAAGTTGTGAAAAGACCAGCGATGTGTTGGAATGCCAATTTCCGATTGCTGGTTTCCTTCCAACATTTTGGGGACATGAATTCCAAAATTTCTTTGGGCCGTCGGAATGCCGATTGCCAAAATTTTTTGAGGGCATTGGCACACATTCGTGGTGTAGTTGGTATGTAGTACCTCTTTTTTGTCAAAATTATTTTTATTCTAAATTTGGAATTTTCCGACAGTTTTTTCAAATCGAAAAGGCACAAATACGGAAAACCATTCGAGATTTTAAAAAATATGCACTTTTCATATTTTTTTTTGTGTGCAGATGGGCGGACAGCATTGTGGTGGACGGAGTCCTCTTTGACCATCCCTATTTCCAAGCGTTTTGCATGTTCATCGGCGAGTTCAGCTGCTTGGTTGTGTTTGTTGTCGCCTATTTGGTCAAAAAGCGGCGATGGAAGAACCGAAAGTTGGTGGAGATTCAAGACAAAAAAAAACCAATTTTTTCAATCGAAATGTAATGGAAAGGAAGGAGCAAAAAAAAAAAAAATTTTGTAGGATCACATGAGGTGGGGGGGGGGATGAGCGTGAATTTCAGGGAATGGAAGGAAAATATGTGTCAGGGACGGTTCCAATTCGTGAAATTTTTTGTAAAATTTGGGTGAGGGATGACTTGGAGGGAATACCAATAAGGAAAATCGAAAATTTTCTCACAAAATGTTATTTATTCTTTCGGCATTGGGAAGGAAATGCCAGACTTTGGAATTGATGATGATTCGAACCCTCTCATATTTCAAAAAAAAAAATTGCTAAAAATTTCTCCAGTCAATACGGCGACGGGGGTGCCATCATCGAAATTGGCACCGATGAGGAGCCGACCCTCCCGCGCTTTAACCCGTTCGTTTTCTTGCCGCCCGCCTGTTGCGATGTGTTGGGCACAAGCACAGTTAGCAAATATTACAATTGAAATTTAGTTGGTCATGGATTGGAATGACAATTTTTTGGTTGGGATTAAGACAAATTTTGACAAATTTCCATTCTTTCCCGTTTTTAAATCCATTTAAATAATTCCATGCTTTTTTTTGTGCAGATGTACGTTGGTCTAAACCTGACGACAGCGTCCAGCTTTCAAATGCTCAGAGGTTTTTTAAGCAATTATTTTTTATGGGTAAAGCCCTCATTTAGCAAAAAAAAACTAAAGAAATTATCGCCGTTGGAAAGAATGTGGCGTGTTTTTAGCCCATTTAATAAACTCTGTCTTTTGCCCCAACAATGTTAAGTTTGTGTAGGTTTTTTGGGTTAACATTCGTCAGATTTTTGGGTTTTTTTTTGAAAATTTTTAAATTTAACCACACCCCCCCCTTTGCCCCACAGGCGCTGTGATCATTTTCACCGGTCTGTTGTCCGTCTCATTTTTGCGTGTCCAACTGCGCGGCTTCAAATGGCTCGGCATGGGCCTTGTCGCGTTCGGCCTTGTGATTGTTGGCGTCACGGACATGTGAATAATAATGCATCAAAAAAAATTTATTTGTGTATTTAACAGGTGCAAAGAAAGACGATGGTGATGAATAAAGAAACGATGATGATGAAAAGGATGCCGAAGAGGATGTCATTAATAAGAAGAAGACAAACGACGCATTTTAAATCTGTTTTAAGCAGTGCCACATAAGATTACGAAAACTTTTCCAACAAATTGCTGAAAACTCGAATTTTCCCTGTTGAGCAATTTTCGAAACTCGAAATTTGATGGGGGGGGGAAGAAATATTGTGCATCCCTTGTAAATCTCGTCCCCTTTTTTTGAAAAAAAATTCAGGCCTCGGTTTTTCAATAAATATTCATTTGGGATTTACCCGCTCATTTTGTCTGCAAAATCTCGGCATTTTATAGACGTGTTGCTTTTGTTGACTGTTTTTTCCCTTTTGCATAGAATGTTTGACGACAACCCAAAAGATGACATCAACGGAGTGATCACTGGCGATCTGCTGATTGTCATGGCGCAAATCATTGTTGCCATCCAAATGGTACGGATTTTTTGAATAAATATTTTTTCTTAGGGGGCTCGACAGCTTGAAAAAAAATTCCTTGTCTTATCCTTGACCTGGGGACTAACTAAGGGCATGGACTTTATTTGACAAAAAAGAATCACGGTCCATAAAAAAAAAACCCTGGAGGTAGTCTCAATTTGTACATAATCAAGTCGATGAATTTTCATTTTTTTTTGCATTCATTTATACCCAAAATTCTATTAATTTCAGTGTTTTCACACTTATATTAACTTTTTTATGTTTTTCAATTTGTAATAGGCTTAAGAAAAATTAGTTTGACGACTCCGGCTATAATTCGACATTTTTAAAATAATTTTTTTTCTGGGGTTTGACCAAAAAAAGCAAAAAAAAAAAGATAATTTATTTTATTCCAAATTCCTAGGTTTGGGAGCAGAAATATCTGATGCAATACGACGTGCCTCCACTGCTCGCGGTCGGACTGGAGGGTGGGGTTTTGCAATTAAAATTTTTGAAATTTCATTTTTTTGTTCATCAACAGGCCTTTTCGGTATGATTGTGATCGGCTCTCTGATGGTGCCAATGTATTACATCCGCGTGCCGGCCACCTTTTCCAGAGACCCAGAACATCGTAAAAACCGACAAAAAAATTTTCCGAAATTTAAAAAAAATTTTCCAAGGCCTCGAAGACGTCTTCCACGCATTTGCCCAAATCCATCAGAGGCCGATCATTTTGGCACCACTTTTCCTGACAATTACGAGGTGGCGTGGCTTGGTTCACAGCTTGTCTTTGTGTTTACCCTGTTTTGAGTGCTTTAAATTTCTTTTTTCAAGCCTGCAAAATTTCGAAAATTTACATTTTGTTTTTCAAAAAAGTGGCCACAAATTTTCATAAACCTGCTTTCCCTACTGATTGCGAACATTTTTGCCATCTTTTTGAAATTTCGAGAGATGTCAAATGATTTCGAATTCGTTCAATTACACCCAGCATAAATTCTAATAATATATATTATATTATATTTTCTTTCCACAGTATTGCGTTCTTCAACTTTGCCGGTGTTACGGTCACCAAACGCCTTTCGGCCACCACGCGAATGGCGCGTTTTTTTTATAATTAATTTTAGAGGGCGGGACATAATTTCGCCACCGATATATTTTGCCGGTCGAAATTTCGCCGTCGTATTTTTTCTTGAAATTTATGATGAATTAGTAAGTTTTTTCAAATTTTTTTAAAAAATTGCTAAAAAAATTTAATTTTCATATAAAAAAATTCTTAGGCGAAATTATGTCCCGGCGAAATTTGGGATGCATCCTTAATTTTATTCATCCATTTTTGTTTAATCAAATTTGGCTTATCTCGTCGTATATTGCAACAGGTGCTTGACAGTGTGCGAACATTGCTCATTTGGGCCTTTTCCATCCCATTCTTTGGCGAGCGGTTCATCCCTCTCCAGGTGTGCTAATTGTTTCGGAATTTTCTGGTGAATTTGTTGATGATTAATTTTGGGTTAGGCACTGTCAATCTTGGAGCCACCGGGAAATTAAAATAAAATTTCGATAATCACCGCAAAAAAAGCGGTTTTTAAAAGCAAAAAATTCGTTAAATTCGGTGTTGAAAGTCGCTCACAAAATTGGCCGATTGGCCGTTGACCTCCTCACGCCCAGGGCGTAGGCAGGGAATTTTTTTTCAGACCTAGAAATTTTTCATAAAAAGTCTTAGAAAATTTCTTGGTAAGAAAATTACAAAAAAAAAAATTTCGAGAAATTTTACAGCGATTTTTTGGAAAATTTTTTGAAAAAACTTAGTAATTCATCACAAAATTTCAAAAAAGTCGCTGAAAATTTTTTCTAAAAAATTTTGTTCTTGTAATTTTCTTACTAAGAAATTTTCTAAGACTTTTATGAAAAATTTATAGGTTTGAAAAATTTAAAAAAAAAAAATTCGAGTCGAGAAATTTCTCGGGTTTTTGGGGTCTCGGTTCCTCTTCTCGTATCGTTTCTCGGGGTCATTTCTCGGTTCGTTTCTGAATTTTCGATTCGAATTTGGGCCCGCGAGGATTCAGAAATTGTTGAAATGAATATCAGATTCATTTTAAAAATTAAACTTAGAAATTTTTTAAGAACTCCGAATTTTTATAAGAAAATTTCAAGAAAACAATTTAGAAAAATTTATCACCTAGTAAGTTTTTTCGAAATTTTTCCAAAAAATCTCTAAAAAAACTTTCCTTGGAATGTCCATATAAAAAATTTTTCGGCGAAATTATGTCCCGGAGAAATTTCGGGCGGCGAAATTTTGGGTGCACCCGAAATTACCCAATTTTCCATCATTTTTATCGTTCATTACTCGTTGCAATATAAAAAAATATCATTTTTCCATGGCGCCTCAGCTGGTCGGCTTCGCGCTGCTCATTCTGGGCATGTTCGTCTACAATGACCTGTACTTTGGCCCGTTGTTCCGCCGTGAGCTGTTGCCCCGGATGGGCCCGGACCAGCCGTTCACCCTCTGCTGTGCCTCCTTTTGCGGGTTGGACCTGCAGCAGCAGCTGAACGCGGAGGACGAGGAGGCGGAGCAGGAGGACAATACCAACAACAGTTTTGTCAATTATCGCCGTTTTGGCCGTGGTGGTGGCGGTGGGGAACAGCCACAGCACGAAGACGAAGCAGTTCAGCAGCAATGAGTGAGAGGGAGAGAGAGAAAGGAGGATGATGGTGATGAGAAAAAGGTGGAAAATGAAAAAAAATACGCAGTTTTTAATGGATGATGACGATGATCAACTCTTTGCGAGACGTACGGCAGGCAATCCATGAATGGATGATGAAAGTCTATTAAATTGAACATTTTTGGTCCAAAAAATCCAATTAAAAATTGATTAATGAGAAAACGCGACAATTGGTTATAGCATTCTACAAATTGAAGTTTGGACTTAAATTCTTGTGAATTTGATCAAAACAAAAATAAATTTGGTTTTATTCAAGCAAAGTCATTTTTGGTTTTTGTCCAGAATTCGTTGCCGAATTGGCATATATTTTCGTGCCATGTTTATGGATTGCCGTTGGAATGACAGACAACCCAACCCAATTTTCAATGTGTTTCTCATATTTCTCATCTTTGAAAACCAACTTCTTGATTCTTGGCCATTTCATTAGTTGAATTATTTTATCTGTTTTGCAAAAAATTATTTGCCCATTTTATTATTTTAAAGATTCGTAAACACTTATTTAATTTAAAGCGATGACTGTGTTTATTTTATATTTGTTTTTTTTTCTCGGATAATTTTACTGCAATAGGTATTTTATTTTTTATAATTATAACAAAATTACGCATTTTAATTATTGTAGCGCATGTTCTTTTGATAAATGATAAATAAGGCATGGATTTTAGTGACAAAAAATTACAAAATAAATAAAAACTTATGTAAAAGCTTTTTCCTGAGGTTTTTCAGGTCGCTGATCAATGTTATGGCATTCTTTTTGACTAATTTAGAATCCCGAACTCGAATAAAAAAAATCGAAATTCAAATTTTTAGAATTTCACTATTTTATTCTAAATTGATAACAAGAAAATAAGACACAGGTCATTGCAACAGCAAAAATAAGCCATTCTAGGCAGATTAACGTAAAAATAAAATAAGAAAAAGTTCCGACTTTTTGTTTGAATTCCGGTCCGGGGTTCGAAGTTTGTCGAAATGGATGTCATATTCATAATCAGCGATCTCGATAACCTCAGGAAAGACGTTTACAAAACTTTGGCGACCCGACCCACCTCTGCTGACTTACATAAAAACATCAAAAACCAAATTATTTCGTTGACGGATTATCAACAACAACCAATGGATTTGCTTGCTAACTGACGGATTGTCCCGCCAGCGGCGGGTGGGGGATTATTAATGTGGAGACGGAAAATGACCTAAATATTGTTGCGACGACACCCACACAATTATTGTTTATGTACGTAAACAGATGCACAAAAAATGATGAAGGGGAGTTGTCATTTGCAATAGATAAGGAGATGAAAGTGAATTTTTTAATTTAATTAAACAATTTAATTAATTATTTTTATGAATTTGTTAAATTTGTGTGTGTGCTACGAAGAATATACCTTAGTAAAAAAATAAATAATGATGTTTAAACTTAGCTTACTGTATTTGCTTATGCTTTTTAAGTCGAAAACACAACCGATACTGTAACATAAAAATGAAATAAAAAAAGATGGTAAACCAATTAAGTTTTATTTCTGTTATCACAACGCCCTTTGGTGGGCTTTTTATCATATGTTTTTTTTCGTAATTGGTGATATATCATTGTGGCATTTTGAACGTAGTTTTTATCAGTTTCATATTCCACATATCAGATTTTTTAAGTACTAAACAAAAAGCATTTTGACAATTTTTTTTACAAATATTTGTTTGAAAATTTAATAATTAGTATTGTTAAATTTCAGTTGGTTTTTATATCATCCAAAAACCATTGTTGTTAAAATTTAATAATTAATAAATTAAATTGGTTTAAAAAATTAAATGAAATATACAAAAATTGTAACCAAAAATATTCTTTTTTTTTTGCTTTTTTTTATTGTTCTTCTGTACATATGCAAATGTATAAACAAATCCGTCGAATAAAAGGATAATGGGACATTTCCTCGCATTTGTTGCTCGTTAAAATAGATATTATCACCAAAAAGATGTGCGATGAAAAGCACAGAAAATTCTATGGCCATTGTTGGGTTGGAAATTTCCATTTGGTGTGCTTATTTTGAATTTTATTAAGTACTTAATATTTTTAACTAATTTTTTTTTATTAAAGTCCCCTATCTTGCGGCCTATTCCAATTCACATCAAGTCTTCCATTTGGTGACTTTGTTTTTTTTTTTGCGAGATGGACTGCAAAAATTCAGTTTCAATTAAAACTTAGTAAAAAATCGTGTGCCGCACTCGCTTTTGGCATCAATTCCTATTTTTTTTGTTTTTGTTTTAATTAATCAAGTCATTAAACCGAAGAATTGCTGTGGAATGTGAAATAGGCCGTGCCTGATTCATCAACTCCTCTTCTCCAATGACCTTTTCATTGTCTTTGTTTTCTTCTTTCATTTCTCTTAATTTTCCGAATTCCTCATTGACAATATCCTGCTGATAATTGTTTAATTTAATTAACGAATTTAATCTAAAAACTCAATATTTTGACACCCATTCTCATTGAAAACCCATTATTGGATTATTTCTTTATTTTCCCTAATTTATAAATCCTATTTTTTTCCATTACGATTCAAAAAATTTCTAATTAGCAAGTTAACGTTAAAAAGTTCAAGAATTCCATAAAATGTATCGCCTGAATTTACCATGCGAAATTAGTCGTTCAAATTCACTAACAAATTGTATTTTTCCCGGCTTCCAAAAATTCTGCGTTTTCTACGCCGCCGTAGGCCACGCCCTGCTCGAACCCTAGCAATTAGTGAAAAAATTAATTTTTTTTTTTTGTTGAAACAAAACTTCTGCAATTACCTGATTGGGTGGGGTCCACGATCCGAACTTTTGCGCTTCCCAACCCAAACCACACTGGATTTTCCGCTGGCATCATATTTCCCCCCCACCCACCTGCTGCCTTCCACAGCGTCCCCAAGAATTTCTCCCCGAGGCGTCGGGACTCAACCTTAGCTTTTATTATCTTTAGCCAAAATTAAAAACTTGTTCACAATGATAATTTAAATGGCGTTTTATGTATTGAGGTTTTTCTTTTTCTTCCTCAATTTTTTTCTCTCTCCAAAATAATGTTGTTTTATTTTGTTGGCACACATTTTTAATTTGATTTTGAATATTTTTATTTATTTTAAATTTTTTAGAAAAAAAATGAAGTGCATTAACTCAGAAAAATTGGGAAAACAACGACGCAAAAGAAAGTGGTAAAAAAGATAATGGGGGATTATAATCATAACAAAAAAAAAATTGTTTTTACAGGAATATGATCAAAATAGATAGTGGCCACTATTTCGCCAAGTGAGAAAAACATTTTGCACAATTTTTTTTTATAAAATTTATTTTAGAAAAGTCACTTTCCAAGAATTTTGGAGAGGGTAAACCAATCAAAATTAAATTTATTTGTTATTTGTTAATTATTATTTTTTTAATTTAGAGGCTACATTCGCGACGATAGAGGACCGGATGACGTGTTTTGCAACTGGTAAATGATTGGAAGAAATTTTGAAAAGAGGTGGGGGAGGGGGTCCGCAGCGAGGGGGGGGGGGTCGCAATTTTGAAAATTTTCTTAACAAATTCATTAAAAATCCAAAAAATTTTCCCCGGCGGCGCCTAGCGGCACCGCCAGAACCCAAAAATCCCAATTTTTCTTAAAAAAGTGGCTTAAAATAGCAAAAATAGGCCCTTTTTGGTGAAAATCTGTTAACAAATCGCATTAAAAATTACAAAATTTTCCCCGGCGGCGCCTATCGGCACCGCCGGCCCCCCTGTTTCCATAAATTTTTTGTAAAAACCGCGCCGAAAAAAAACTTTTTTGAAAAAAAGGTCTTCGGTGGCCGCCCCCCTTCGCAAAAATTTTGGCCGACCCACCCCCCTTTTTTATGTATGTAAAGAACCTCAAAAAATCATATTCCGGAATTTGATTCCAAAATTGTATGTGATTATTTTTTGCAGGCAGTTTGGCAAATTGCCATCTTGGGCTGAGGAAGAAAAACAGGAAGCCGAGAAAAAGGTGATCTTTAAGCTGGAAAATTGGCGCAATTCAATTAATTTTTTCCTGATTAATTAATAGATTTTTTAGTTTAATTTTCAAAAAAATTTTAAACATTCAGTATTTTATACTTTTCAAGATTTTTTTAACGAAAATCACCTGGGTGTTTACCGCTGTGAAGTAGCGTTGCATAAAACTGGGCTCCCAATAAATGGCACAAAATATTTTAATACCATAATGCTCGTCCAAGAAATTTCGGCCTTTTTACATACCGTAAATAATTTTCCCAAGAAATTGGAAGAGCACAAAAAGCTGCAAGAGGACTTGGAATGGACGTGGACGAGCGAAAGCGCATTGGAATTTGAATGGATGGTGAGTGATCAATCAGGGTTTTAAATGGCGAAAATAGGGAAAATGTTTAATTATATTAAAAATTAGCTTAATTTTACATCCATTAAATATTAGATTTTTTAGGAAAAACATAAAATTTACTTAAATTTCTTCAAACATTTTTATAGCAAAAATAAATACACTGAAAATTTTTAATGGTCTACAAAACCAAAACTTTAAAATATTTTCCATATTTTTGAAATTTTATATAATTCTGTTCCAGAATTCTTGCTAATTATGGAAAGATGATTTAAATTTTATATTGACAGTCAATAAATTTATAAAATCTAATAAAGAAACTGTTTTATTTTAGACCAAATTAAAAATTATTATTTAATTGTTAATTGTTTTTAAGTCAACGTAAATTAAATTAAATTTATATAAAAATGTTTAAAATTTATTTAAATGATTTACAATAAAATTTCAATATTTTCCCAATAAAACTTTCAGAATTTAAACACGGAAAAAATGCATTTGGAGCGCCAGTTGGAGGATGCCAAATATCGGCTGGAGCAAGAGCGCCAACGCGCGGAAGAGACACAACGCAATTTGAAGAGCGCAGAAAAGGAAAAAGACAGCCTTATCGAACGGATTGAGGCACTAAAGGATAACTTGAAGAGGTACAGAAAGAGACAGAATCCGTCATAAAATTAAGGCTCAGTCAAAATTTTTAAGTTATTTTCTATGAAATAAATGATTCAAAGTTTTTAATTTGGAAATGTTTTTATTGTTTTTTGAAGAATTTTAATTTTGAAACTTTTTTTATTTTAAAATTTTTTAGAGTTGAGGAAGACAAAAAGAAAATGGACGAGCCCATCAAAGAAAACCATGAGGCCATTGCGCAGAAGGACGAGGTAATTTCCGCGGTAAATAAGGAGCGCAAAAAGGCGGAGGAGGAAAATCGACGGATGGGCGAGGAATTGCAGGCAAATTAATTATTAAAAATTATATAATAAAAGATTTAATTTAAACTATTTAATTAATTCAGGCTGATTTGGAGTCGGAACTGCATCTCGTTTTTAGAAATTTTTCGATAAAGCATTGTAGTGCATCTCGTTGAGGGTAATTAATTAATGAGTGTCACTGTTAATGTGAACAATTAGAGTGATTTGAATAATGCTATTTTTTTGATTGAAGTTAGTAAAAATCAGATTATATTTATGAAATATTTTTAAAATTATTTTAAATTATTACACCTTGGGTGGCGGGGGTGATAAATTTCTTTATAATTGATCTTTTGAATTAATTGGTCCTTGAGATTAGCATTTTGTGTTTAGACGAAAATTTCATGGCATTTTCTTTAATCGCAAATTCTTGGGGGTTTGATTGACTTAACGCCTTGTTAAAACTGATCAAAAAAAATTTATTTGTGTATTTAACAGGTGCAAAGAAAGACGATGGTGATGAATAAAGAAACGATGATGATGAAAAGGATGCCGAAGAGGATGTCATTAATAAGAAGAAGACAAACGACGCATTTTAAATCTGTTTTAAGCTCTTTTGGTAAAATATTTTCTGTTTGATTTCTTGGCCAATTCCCTCCTTTCCCTTTCCCTGTTGAGCAATTTTCGATTCTCGAAATTTGATGGCTTTTTAAAACCATTGCTTATGTGGGCATAATGAGAGAGTGGCAAATAGTAAGCTGCCTCGACCCAAATAATGCCAAGTACATATAAATTAGATCGTTTGAGTATTTAACTTTTTTTTTTTAAATTTATTTTTAGTTTGATTATTTTTTAAAAGCTACTTTCTGCAATGTAAATACAATTTTGGCCCTGTTTTCTCCCGAAATTTCATTTTCATCAACATTTTATTAAACTTTAACAACAAGAAAATAATATGATTTTTTGGACAATTTGCCAAAGTCAACAATTCGTGCTGTTTTTTAAATCCGCCAATAGGTTTGAAAACAAAAATGGGTTATACATATATATATATAAATTCATAGCTTGGCTCAAATTCAACCAATTAATATTTAATGGTATAATTCAGTGGCTTTAATTTTATCTATCAGAATATAATTTTTTAAATTTTTTACTTAAATACAAAGAAAAATTATTGACAATGAAATTTCATAAAATCTTTGCCCAGAATTTTTTTAATCTTAATGAAATTTCTGGAATTTTAAAGGAATAGAGAATTCTTAGTGGTATCGAATTATAAATTTATTTTGGCTCAATTGCATTTTAAAGACTAAGTTTTAAATGTTTATTGTTATGTAAACACATTGCAAAAAAAACATACCATGTTCAATGCTTTATAACGTTTTTATACTTAATGAAAAATTCGTGGAAAATTGTATTCTTAAAGAACAATTTAAGCTATTAAATGATACAATTAAACCCCATTAAATATTAATTTGGTTGAATTTATGAATTTATATATATGTATTACCCATTTTTGTTTTTGAACCCATTGGCGGATTTAAGAAACGCACTAGGAGCTCAACAATTTAATTAGGTTTAAGACCTTGTGCCCGACGAGGAACTCTCTGTGGTCTTAAATTTGTCCCAAGTTTCGATGTTCTCCTTCAAAATTTGTAGCTTTGCAGTCGCCTCTCTCGTCTTGTTCGTTATCTGCATTGCGAGATCGTATTCCTAAATTTTTTTTTGAAAGGTTATACACAAAAAATTTATTAATAAATCCTTATTTAGCACAAAAGCTTCAAACCCCAAAGTGGAATGAAATTCCAGTTTTTTTAAAACCTACGGATGATTTAGTTTAAGCCAAAGTGTATGTATGATTTGTCTTTTTAAAATTCAAGCTTAATGCTCATCAACGGGAACGGATTTATATGTGCTAAAAAACACCAAATATGTACATATATATGTGCCAAAAACCCCCAAAATATGTCCTAAAAACCCCCAAAAAGGTCAAAATATTAGGGATGTGCGAGAGTCTCGGTTCCCGACTCGGGAAATTTCTCGGGTTTTTCGCTTCCCGGTTTCGGTCCCGGTCTCAAGTTTTTAGTCCGGAAAACGAGAATTTACACTGTTAAGAATGGCCTTTTCGGGGAGTGGGTCGCCGGTAAAGGGAGAAACAGGAAAAATTATTGAAATTTTTAATAAATTTTCTTAATAAAACTCTAAAAATTCCAAAAAAAAAATTTCCGGCGGCACCTATCGGCGCCGTCGGCCCATAAATCTCTACAATTTCAAAATTTGAATATAAATTGCTCATTTTTCAGTGAACCCCGAAGAAAAATATTCAAAAAATTCCGTTTTTTTCTAATGCGGCGCCTATCGCGGTAAGGGGTGAACTCTATGTTACAACCAATTTTTTTACCGCTGGCGCCTGTCGGCGCCCGCCGCCGGTGAATTTCTTAAAAACTGGCTTAAAAACAAAAAATTGGTCAATTTTAGACAAAATCTGGCGGCGCCTACGGCACCATCTTTCCGCAAGAGAATTAAGGAAAAAGAGCACCGCAAAAAAGCGGTTTTTAAAAGCAAAAAATTCGTTAAATTCGGTGTTGAAAGTCGCTCACAAAATTGGCCGATTGGCCGTTGACCTCCTCACGCCCAGGGCGTAGGCAGGGGCGGGGGAACGGGCTGCGCCGGCTAAAGACTACCCCCCCCCCTTAAGCCTAAAAAAGAAAAAATTTTCTGCAATTTTTTTGGAATTTTATGCAGTGTCGATACAAATGGCATTAAAATTTTCAAAAATTTTCCCGTCTGCCCTAACGGCACCACCGGACCCCATTTTATTATATTTTTGGAAAATTAAGACGAAAATGGTAAAAATAGTAATTTTTTGGTAAAAAAAAACAGCTAAAAAATTTTAAATTTCTCGGTTCTCGATTCTCGAGTCGAGAAATTTCTCGGGTTTTTGGGGTCTCGGTTCCTCTGTTCTCGTATCGTTTCTCGGGGGTCATTTCTCGGTCTCGTTTCTCGGTTCCCGATAAAAATCACTTCTCGCATATCCCTACAAAATATGTGCCAACAATTTTAAAAAAACTGTTCAAAAATTCGTGAATTTCTCAAAAAAGTCTTATTTTTTATCAATTTCACTATCATAATGCTAATAAAAAGCATTATAATCAGGGCTCCCAGATCAAAATTTTCAAAAGCCTCATTTGGCAGGCAAAAAAGCCTCATGTTGGGTCAAAAGCCTCATTTTATAAAAAAAGTTATATTTTTGATTTTCCAAAATTAATTTGCATAAATTTTTTCTCCAGTGTTATTTTTCCAACTTTTCAGAGCCAGAACGAAAAAGTTAGATAATTAATGCCCTTTTTACTTTTAGCTTGAGTTTAATTGGAATCATATTTGTAATTGAAACATCAAAATATTTAAAAAATTCAAAGTAATTTGGCTAATGATTTTTTAATATTAATTTATATATACGTTATATTGACAAGGGGTTTCATCCTTAAAACCGATTTCTCGGGAATGGCTAACGGGACGGGTTTGAAAGTTGTGCATTGGTCTTACAACTTTTCACGGCGCATCCGGGAAAAATATAGAGAAAAATTCTGCGCGGACGACTGAGTCCCGGGGACCGATTTCTCACTTTTTCTTGCAGTTCAGGGCCCGTAACTTTTTTTCTAAAACTCGGATCAAAAAATTCCCGCTGTGAGGGCCCTAAGTTGAAGTGTTGGCTAAAAGTTAAAAAAAATTCCAGGCCTCTATCTCTAACCCCATGGCCTGTGTGCTTCTACAAAAATTCAGTACCAAATTTGTCCAGTTCAGTCCCCGTTGAATAACTCATTAGGCTTTGACCTGAGCGCAGGGTGGCCAGCGGACTTATTGTAGAGCATAATGAGCTTGATTTTTCCAAATTTTAAAATTTCGAAAATTTTCAAAAATTTTATAGTTAGGCCTAAAAAACGTTTTTTTGGTTTTTGAATTTTATGATTTTTTAACGATTTTTCTGGGAAAAACGGAGACCACTTCCAAAACATCATTTTTCGAGCTCTATCGATTGGTGGGATTTTTCCCTTTAAGATTGACTAAACGTCTTTTTTACTATTTTAAAAATAATGTCTCCATCCCTTTACCAGTGACTAAAGGGATGGATCCATCCCTTTATGATTGACTAAAGGGATGGATCCAAAAATATTGTCTCCATCCCTTTACCATGTTTAACCGGAAATTTTCAAAAATTTTCGAGCTAGGCCCCCTAGAAATTTTCGAAAATTTTTTTTGGGTTGAAAATGGGGGTCAAAAATATTTTTCTGGGGTATTTTGATGTGCTGAGCACGAATATGATGTTTATTTTTCGTTTCAAAATTTTTGGAATTTTTTAAAAATTCGAAAATATTTTCCAATTTTTTGGCCCACGGGATTTTGGGCGAATATTGAAAAATTCATATCTAGCCTAAGGGTTGACCAATTTTGAGCAAATAAAGCTTTAAAAATAGCAAAAAATCGGGAGAATTTTATCGGATTTATTTGGGATTTCTATCTTCTAAAGAAAAAAAGTTATTCCAGAAATTCTGGAAATTTTAGATTTTTCAGAAAAAAAATCAGAACTCCCTTCTGAAAAGTTATTCTGTAAAAGTAAAATACTACAAAAATCCGCAATTTTTTTCTCTATAATATAAATTTTATTTTACATTTTTATCTCTTTTTTGCGAATTGTTATAAAAATAAAAGTGATTTTTGGTTTCGGGACCATAGGGGGGTGACCAGGATTTTTGGGTGGAAAAATTTTTTCACCGAAAATATTCCAAAAACATGTCTTTATGGGTAGTTTATGACGCTGATCACGAATACGTGATCAGATTTTACTTTTGACATCGTCAAGTCCTCAGAATCCCTGTGTGATTGGGGATTCTGAGGCATCATTTTTGGGGGGGGGCAAAGTTCGAATCCGGACGGTGTAACATTATTTTTCTGTGCATTTTTACGTTATTTTCAATGATTTTAATTAATTTAAAATATTTTGTTGAGTTAATAAATAAAAAATTATATTTAAATTAATTTTTTTTTTGATGAATACATTTTATAAGTTTAAATTAATTATTTTTTTAATTGATAGAATTTCATGTATTTTTTTAAATTAAATTTGTTAAAAAATATTTTCATTTTAATTTAATGAATTTACTAATCACTGTTGTACCTCTTCTGATCAGATTTGTACCTCTTCTAATCACTTTTGTACATCTTCTAATCACTTTTGCACCTCTTTTATCACTTTTGTACCTCTTCATCAAATTTGTACCTCTTCTAATCTCTGTTGTACCTCTTCTAATCACTGTTACACCTCTTCTATCACTTTTGTACCTCTTCTAATAAAGGTTTGTACCTCTTCTAATCACTGTTATACCCTCAGAATCCATGCGTATAGTGACGAATCCCATCCTCCTAAACGGATGGATCCATCCCTTTAACAGTGTCTAAAGGGATGGATCCATCCCTTTAAGATTGACTAAAGGGATGGCCTAAAGGTATGGTCCATCCCTTTAAGATTGACTAAAGGGATGGCCTAAAGGTATGGTCCATCCCTTTAAGATTGTTAAATCACATTTGTACCTCTTCATCAAATTTGTACCTCTTCTAATCTCTGTTGTACCTCTTCTAACCTCTATTGTACCTCTTCTAATCACTGTTACACCTCTTCTATCACTTTTGTACCTCTTCTAATCATTGTTTGTACCTCTTCTAATCACTGTTATACCTCTTATAATCACTTTTGTACCTCTTTTATCACTTTTGTACCTCTTATCAAATTTGTACCTCTTCTAATCACTGTTCTTCCTCTTTTAATCACTATTGTACCTCTTCAATCACAGTTGTACCTCTTCTCATCACTGTTGTACCTCTTTTAATCACTTTTGACGTCTTTTAATCACTGTTGTACTTCTTTTAATCACTTTTTACCTCTTTTAATCACTGTTGTATCTCTTCTAATCTCTGTAAGGCCAACAAAATTTGAATAACGGGCGCGAAGCGCCCGTCCAAGGCCGCGAAGCGGCCTAACAAGCTAAAAAACGGGCGCGAAGCGCCCGTATGAGTTCAACGAATTTAAAAAACGGGCGCGAAGCGCCCGTCCAAGGCCAACAAAAATTGAAAAACCGGCGAAGCGCCCGACTGAGGCTACAAAGCGGCCTAACAAGCTAAAAAACAGGCGCGAAGCGCCCGTATGAGTTCAACGGATTTAAAAAATGGGCGCGTAGCGCCCGTTCAAGGTCAACAAAAATTGAAAAACGGGCGCGAAGCGCCCGTCTGAGGCCGCGAAGCAGCCTTAATAGCCCAATAAAATTTAAAAAACGGGCGCGAAGCGCCCGTTCGAGGCCGCGAAGCGGCCTAAAAGTCCCAGATAATTTTTAAAAAATTCCAAATCTCCACAACAAGAGCTAACTTCTAATCACTGTTGTACCTCTTTTAATCACTTTTGACGTCTTTTAATCACTGTTGTACTTCTTTTAATCACTTTTTACCTCTTTTAATCACTGTTGTACTTCTTTTAATCACTTTTTACCTCTTTTAATCACTGTTGTATCTCTTCTAATCTCTGTAAGGCCAACAAAATTTGAATAACGGGCGCGAAGCGCCCGTCCAAGGCCAACAAATTTAAAAACGGGCGCGAAGCGCCCGTTCGAGGACGCGAAGGGCGCGAAGCGCCCGTCTTGAGCCTCGATGTGGACTAAAAACCCCTTATAATTTTTTAAAAATTCAAAAAAATCTCTCCAACCAATTCGATCAATTTGAATCGCTTCACAGCCTAGGTAGCGAAGCTCCCAAAGCGCGAAGCACCTCTTCTAATCACTGTTCTATTTCTTCTAATCTCTGTTGTACCTCTTCTAATCACTGTTGTACCTCTTCTGATCACAGTTGTATCTCTTCTAATCAAAGTTGTACCTCTTTTAATCACTGTTCTATTTCTTCTAATCTCTGTTGTACCTCTTCTAATCACTGTTGTACCTCTCCTAATCACTGTTGTACCTCTTCTGATCACTGTTGTACCTCTTCTATTTACTTTTGTACCTCTTTTAATCAATCACAGTTGTACCTCTTCTAATCACAGTTGTACCTCTTCTAATCAATCACAGTTGTACCTCTTCTAATCACTGTTCTATTTCTTCTAATCTCTGTTGTACCTCTTCTAATCACTGTTCTTCCTCTTTTAATCACTATTGTACCTCTTCTAATCACTGTTGTACCTCTTCTAATCACAGTTGTACCTCTTTTAATCACTTTTGTACTTCTTCTCATCACTGTTGTGCCTTTTCTCATCATTTTTTGTACCTCTTCTAATCACTGTTCTTCCTCTTTTAATCACTATTGTACCTCTTCTAATCACTGTTGTACCTCTTCTAATCACAGTTGTACCTCTTCTAATCAATCACAGTTGTACCTCTTCTAATCACTGTTGTACCTCTTCTGATCACAGTTGTATCTCTTCTAATCAAAGTTGTACCTCTTCCATTTACTTTTGTACCTCTTTTAATCACCGTTGTACCTCTTCTAATCACCGTTGTACCTCTTCTGACCAATGTTGTACCTCTTAAAATCACTTTTGTATCTGTTCTAAAATTTAAAAAACGGCCGCGAAGCGGCCGAAAAGAACAACAAAAATTAGAAACGGGCGTGAAGCGCCCGTCTGAGTCGATCAAAATTTAATAACGGCCGCGAAGCGGCCGTCAAAGCCCAACAAGATGGTACCCATAACCAATCCCATCCCCATAGACACTCTTATGGGGATGGCTACCACCCCCATAGACACTCTTATGGGGACGGATCCCATCCCCATAGACACTCTTATGGGGACGGATCCCATCCCCATAGACACTCTTATGGGGACGGATCCCAAATGTTTAGGTGGATGGGAATCTTCTCAAGATGTATTTGAAATCATCATTTTTCAGCAAAAAAACATGGAAGACTTAACCGACGAGCAAATCGTTCGTGCCACATTGAGCAGAACTGTTGCAATGGTTGTACTGCAGGAAAGGAACGAGACTGCAGTAGGGTTAAAAAAGGTTTGACAATAGTAGCGAAGCTCCCAAAGCGCGAAGCGCTTTTTCCCAGCTAAATAGCCGACGGTTCACGCACCCGCTAGTTATATATATGTTATATTGACAAGGCAACTCATCCTTAAAACCAATTTCTCGGGAACGGCTGGGCACACCGGGCTGAAATTTTGCACCGAGGGGTAGCTCGAGACGGGGCATCCGGGAAAAATACGGATTTTCCGATCCGGTGGCCAACTGAGTACCGGGGACCGATTTCCTGTTTTTTCGTGCAGTTCGGGGCCCATAACTTTTCTTCCGAAACATAAATCAAAAAGTTTCCGCTGGTAGGAACCTAAGTTGAAGTGTTGTCTAATTTTCAAAAAAAATTCCAGGCCTCTACCTATAATAGGAAGGGCTGCAGAAATTGGCAACTTTTCAGTACCAACTTTGTCCAGTTCAGTACCAGTCGAATAACTCATTTGCGTTTGAACTGAGCGGGGGGTGACCAGCGAACTTATTGTAGAGCATTGAAAGCCCGATTTTTTCAAATTTAAAAAATTCGAAAATTTTCAAAATTTCTCGAGCTAGGCCCCCTAAGAGGTTTTTGGGTTTTTGAATTTTATGATTTTTTGCCGATTTTTCCGGGGAAAACGGAGACCACTTTCAAGCAACCGTTTTTCGAGCTCTATCGATTGGTGGGATTTTTGGAAAAATTTCGGTTTTTTTCCGGAAATAGAAAAAATTTTTGGCCTGAGCGGGACATTTGAGTCCCGGGCGTATAACTCGTCAGGGATCGGTTTTAGCCAAAAATTGCCTTTGAACATTTTTGTAGAGCATTTTAAGCTCTATCGAATGGTGTGCCATGTGTCGGAAAATTTTCAAAAATTTTCGAGCTAGGCCCCCTAGAAATTTTCAAAAATTTTTTTTAGGGCGAGAAGTGGGGTGAAAAATATTTTTCTGGGGTAAAATAAGGTGCTGAGCACGAATATGATGTTTGTTTTTTGTTTGGGAAATTTTGGAATTTTTTAAATTTTTTTGAAAATCGGTCACTTTTTTTGCCCTCTGGATTTTGGGTTAAAGTTTGAAAATTCATAACTCAGTTTAGATCAGGTCTATTTTAATGTATAGAGGCTTAAAAAATGGAGTAAAAATCGGAGAAATTTTTGCCCTTTATTTGGTATTTCTATCAAGAATATAAAAAAAGTTATTCCAGAAATTCTGGAAATTTTCGAATTTTCAGAAAAAAATTCACTACTCGGTTCTGAAAAGATATTTTGTAAAATAAAAATAGCCCAAAAATCCGCAATTTTTTGCTCTATTTGATAAATTTTATTTCATGTTTTTATCATTTTTTAGTAAAAAGTTATAAAAATAAAAGTGATTTTGGAATTCGGGACCATAGGGGGGTGCACATGGTTTTCGAGTGGGGAAATTTTTTCGCCCAAAAACTTCCAGAAATATGTCTTTAGAGGTTATTTAGGACGCTGATCACGAATCTGAAATCAGATTTCGTTTACTTCTTCGGGAAAGCCTCAGAATCCCTGCGTATAGTGATGAATCCTATGATGGACACCATCCCCATACCGTTTGCTATGGGGATGGCCACCATCCCCATACCGTTTGCTAGAGGGATGGCCACCATCCCCATACCGTTTGCTAGAGGGATGGCCACCATCCCCATACCGTTTGCTAGAGGGATGGCCACCATCCCCATACCGTTTGCTAGAGGGATGGCCACCATCCCCATACCGTTTGCTAGAGGGATTGCCACCATCCCCATACCGTTTGCTAGAGGGATGGCCACCATCCCCATACCGTTTGCTAGAGGGATTGCCACCATCCCCATACCGTTTGCTAGAGGGATGGCCACCATCCCCATACCGTTTGCTATAGGGATTGCCACCATCCCCATACCGTTTGCTAGAGGGATGGCCACCATCCCCATACCGTTTGCTAGAGGGATGGCCACCATCCCCATACCGTTTGCTAGAGGGATTGCCACCATCCCCATACCGTTTGCTAGAGGGATGGCCACCATCCCCATACCGTTTGCTAGAGGGATGGCCAAACAATCCACATAATACTGTTTAGGTGGATGGTACCCATAACCAATCCCATCCCCATAGACACTCTTATGGGGATGGATCACATCCCCTTAAACACTCTTATGGGGATGGTCCCATCCCCTTAGACACTCTTATGGGGATGGATCCCATCCCTTTAAACACTCTTATGGGGATGGCTCCCATCCCTTTAAACACTCTTATGGGGATGGCTCCCATCCCCTTAAACACTCTTATGGGGATGGATCCCATCCCCATAGACACTCTTATGGGGATGGATCACATCCCCTTAAACACTCTTATGGGGATGGTCCCATTCCCTTAGACACTCTTATGGGGATGGATCCCATCCCTTTAGTCAGTGGTAAAGGGATGGAGACATTATTATTGGATCCATCCCTTTAGTCAATCATAAAGGGATGGATCCATCCCTTTAGTCACTGGTAAAGGGATGGAGACATTATTTTTAAAATAGTAAAAAAGACGTTTAGTCAATCTTAAAGGGATGGATCCATGGTAAAGGGATGGAGACAATATTTTTGGATCCATCCCTTTAGTCAATCATAAAGGGATGGATCCATCCCTTTAGTCACTGGTAAAGGGATGGAGACATTATTTTTAAAATAGTAATAAAGACGTTTAGTCAATCTTAAAGGGATGGATCCATGGTAAAGGGATGGAGACATTATTTTTAAAATAGTAAAAAAGACGTTTAGTCAATCTTAAAGGGATGGATCCATGGTAAAGGGATGGAGACAATATTTTTGGATCCATCCCTTTAGTCAATCTTAAAGGGATGGATCCATCAATCTTAAAGGGATGGATCCATCCCTTTAGTCACTGGTAAAGGGATGGAGACATTATTTTAAAAATAGTAAAAAAGACGTTTAGTCAATCTTAAATGGATGGATCCATGGTAAAGGGATGGAGACAATATTTTTGGATCCATCCCTTTAGTCTGGTAAAGGGATGGAGACATTATTTTTAAAATAGTAAAAAAGACGTTTAGTCAATCTTAAATGGATGGATCCATGGTAAAGGGATGGAGACAATATTTTTGGATCCATCCCTTTAGTCTGGTAAAGGGATGGAGACAATATTTTTGGATCCATCCCTTTAGTCTATCTTAAATGGATGGATCCATCCCTTTAGACACTGTTAAAGGGATGGATCCATCCCTTTAGACACTGTTAAAGGGATGAAGACATTATTTTTAAAATAGTAAAAAAGACGTATGGTCAATCTTAAAGGGATTGATCCATCCCTTTAGGCATCCCTTTAGTCAATCTTAAAGGGATGGATCCATCCCTTTAGTCAGTGGTGAAGGGATGGAGACATTATTATTGGATCCATCCCTTTAGTCAATCATAAAGGGATGGATCCATCCCTTTAGTCAATCATAAAGGGATGGATCCATCCCTTTAGTCACTGGTAAAGGGATGGAGACATTATTTTTAAAATAGTAAAAAAGTCGTTTAGTCAATCTTAAAGGGATGGATCCATGGTAAAGGGATGGAGACAATATTTTTGGATCCATCCCTTTAGTCAATCTTAAAGGGATGGATCCATCCCTTTAGTCACTGGTAAAGGGATGGAGACATTATTTTTAAAATAGTAAAAAAGACGTTTAGTCAATCTTAAAGGGATGGATCCATGGTAAAGGGATGGAGACAATATTTTTGGATCCATCCCTTTAGTCAATCTTAAAGGGATGGATCCATCAATCTTAAAGGGATGGATCCATCCCTTTAGTCACTGGTAAAGGGATGGAGACATTATTTTAAAAATAGTAAAAAAGACGTTTAGTCAATCTTAAATGGATGGATCCATGGTAAAGGGATGGAGACAATATTTTTGGATCCATCCCTTTAGTCTGGTAAAGGGATGGAGACATTATTTTTAAAATAGTAAAAAAGACGTTTAGTCAATCTTAAATGGATGGATCCATGGTAAAGGGATGGAGACAATATTTTTGGATCCATCCCTTTAGTCTATCTTAAAGGGATGGATCCATCCCTTTAGACACTGTTAAAGGGATGGATCCATCCCTTTAGACACTGTTAAAGGGATGAAGACATTATTTTTAAAATAGTAAAAAAGACGTATGGTCAATCTTAAAGGGATTGATCCATCCCTTTAGGCATCCCTTTAGTCAATCTTAAAGGGATGGATCCATCCCTTTAGTCAGTGGTGAAGGGATGGAGACATTATTATTGGATCCATCCCTTTAGTCAATCATAAAGGGATGGATCCATCCCTTTAGTCACTGGTAAAGGGATGGAGACATTATTTTTAAAATAGTAAAAAAGTCGTTTAGTCAATCTTAAAGGGATGGATCCATGGTAAAGGGATGGAGACAATATTTTTGGATCCATCCCTTTAGTCAATCTTAAAGGGATGGATCCATCCCTTTAGTCACTGGTAAAGGGATGGAGACATTATTTTTAAAATAGTAAAAAAGACGTTTAGTCAATCTTAAATCACCGGCCAAGGACCTGCCCCTCCGGGGAATATTTTTGGATCCATCCCTTTAGTCAATCTTAAAGGGATGGATCCATCAATCTTAAAGGGATGGATCCATCCCTTTAGTCACTGGTAAAGGGATGGAGACATTATTTTAAAAATAGTAAAAAAGACGTTTAGTCAATCTTAAATGGATGGATCCATGGTAAAGGGATGGAGACAATATTTTTGGATCCATCCCTTTAGTCTGGTAAAGGGATGGAGACATTATTTTTAAAATAGTAAAAAAGACGTTTAGTCAATCTTAAATGGATGGATCCATGGTAAAGGGATGGAGACAATATTTTTGGATCCATCCCTTTAGTCTGGTAAAGGGATGGAGACAATATTTTTGGATCCATCCCTTTAGTCAATCTTAAAGGGATGGATCCATCCTTTTAGTCAATCTTAAAGGGATTGATCCATCCCTTTAGGCATCCCTTTAGTCAATCTTAAAGGGATGGATCCATCCATTTAGTCACTGGTAAAGGGATGGAGACATTATTTTTGGATCCATCCCTTTAGTCAATCTTAAAGGATGGATCCATTCTTTTAGTCCCTGTAAAGGAATGGATCCATTATTTTTAAAATAGTAAAAAAAACGTAAAGGACTCTGGCGTGTGGGGGCTTGGTTAATAAAGCCCCCCCACACAAGTCTCATAGCCTACCCAAGAGGCACTGATGTCGTCCATCAGGGTCACAGTGATCTTCCAAGGCGGCCTTTATTGGCACACCGGCCCAGCCACTTGCACCTTAGAATGGCGAACTGGTGTTAAGGCAGTCTTAAACTCCCACCAGGACCACAAGTGTCGAAGCGCTACCTCCTCCCCTTGACCTTGGGCTTACCTGTCCCTTAGACAGGGAACAGCGCCGCAGTGGGGGAGGGTTCCACTCCTAAAAAGCGCCGAAGCACTTTCTGATTAATAATGAAAAATGGGCTATATATAGTACTTTGGGCTTGGGAAAGGATGGATCCAAAAATATTGTCTCCATCCCTTTACCATGGATCCATCCCTTTAAGATTGACTAAACGTCTTTTTTACTATTTTAAAAATAATGTCTCCATCCCTTTACCAGTGACTAAAGGGATGGATCCATCCCTTTATGATTGACTAAAGGGATGGATCCAAAAATATTGTCTCCATCCCTTTACCATGTTTAACAGTGTCTAAAGGGATGGATCCATCCCTTTAACAGTGTCTAAAGGGATGGATCCATCCCTTTAAGATTGACTAAAGGGATGGCCTAAAGGTATGGTCCATCCCTTTAAGATTGACTAAAGGGATGGCTACCATTTTGTGTGAGGGGGGGGGCAGTACTATTAGAGTGTTGAGAGACTGTGTTAAAGAGAGAAACTAAAAAAGTTTCATAATGCCAATTTTTATTTTTTTTATTATTCTAGCAATATGTAAACAATAAGAATTTGTCATAATACATCTTACGTAATCTTCAGATTTTCATGACACATATTTTTGATAAAATTATGAAAAATTTCGATAAGACTTGTAAGCTCATTTATTTTTGCAATTTATAATATGTTTATTCACAGACAAGATTCCTAAAAAAATGCAAAAATCCACGAGTTTTGAGGTTGGTTGTTTAAATCTTCGACAGTTATATATTTAAATCATAAAAATTTAGGATTGGTGCCACGAGCGCAGAGTAATGAATGAAAGTGGCAAAGCAAACGCAAATATCGCGAAAGAGAATGCATTGTGCGCGGAGACGATGAAAAACAAAGAAGTATCTGGCAAACTCGGAGGCTCCAGCAAAAAGTCTGCAGTTGCTGCAGAAAAGGTGTGCATATAACACGTCTATTACTATTATTAATGTCATATAATTTAGAACCAACGACGTAACCGAAACAAGAATGCTGAGAAAAATGTTAACAAGAATGTTGTTCGTGAAGTTTTGGACGCCGCAACCATGGAGCCGATGTCTTCACAGACTGCAGCAGAGATTGAAGCAAACGCAAATATTATCATAACCAATGCGAAGAAAGGAAAAAAGAAAGAACAGAAGATTGCAAAACAGCGTCAAAAGAAGGTTACGGCAACAGAAAATGTACCTAATACCGTGCCTGAAGAAAATATTGGTTCGATCCATCCCTTTAAGATTGACTAAAGGGATGCCTAAAGGGATGGATCAATCCCATATCCAAAAGGTTTGAATAGAGAAAATTGGTATTTTTAATGTAAAAATTATTAGAAAAAGAAGAACCTGCGCCGAGGAAATCATGAACGCAGGCAGCAAAATTCAGGATTTGAAAAAAATAAGACTGCAATTAACGTGAAATCTGACGGACAAAATAACCAAAAGGTTAGCATTAATTTAGGATAACGCTAAGGCCTCAGAATCCATGCGTATAGTGACGAATCCCATCCTCCTAAACGGATGGATCCATCCCTTTAACAGTGTCTAAAGGGATGGATCCATCCCTTTAAGATTGACTAAAGGGATGGCCTAAAGGTATGGTCCATCCCTTTAAGATTGACTAAAGGGATGGCCTAAAGGTATGGTCCATCCCTTTAAGATTGACTAAAGGGATGGCTACCATTTTGTGTGAGGGGGGGGGGCAGTACTATTAGAGTGTCGAGAGACTGTGTTAAAGAGAGAAACTAAAAAAGTTTCATAATGCCAATTTTTATTTTTTTTATTATTCTAGCAATATGTAAACAATAAGAAATTGTCATAATACATCTTACGTAATCTTCAGATTTTATGACACATATTTTTGATAAAATTATGAAAAATTTCGATAAGACTTGTAAGCTCATTTATTTTTGCAATTTATAATATATTTATTCACAGACAAGATTCCTAAAAAAATGCAAAAATCCACGAGTTTTGAGGTTTATTTTTAAAATAATGTCTCCATCCCTTTACCAGTGACTAAAGGGATGGATCCATCCATTTAAGATTGATGGATCCATCCCTTTAAGATTGACTAAAGGGATGGATCCAAAAATATTGTCTCCATCCCTTTACCATGGATCCATCCCTTTAAGATTGACTAAACGTCTTTTTTACTATTTTAAAAATAATGTCTCCATCCCTTTACCAGTGACTAAAGGGATGGATCCATCCCTTTAAGATTGACTAAAGGGATGGATCCAAAAATATTGTCTCGATCCCTTTACCATGGATCCATCCCTTTAAGATTGACTAAACGTCTTTTTTACTATTTTAAAAATAATGTCTCCATCCCTTTACCAGTGACTAAAGGGATGGATCCATCCCTTTATGATTGACTAAAGGGATGGATCCATCCCTTTATGATTGACTAAAGGGATGGATCCAATAATAATGTCTCCATCCCTTCACCACTGACTAAAGGGATGGATCCATCCCTTTAAGATTGACTAAAGGGATGCCTAAAGGGATGGATCAATCCCTTTAAGATTGACCATACGTCTTTTTTACTATTTTAAAAATAATGTCTCCATCCCTTTAACAGTGACTAAAGGGATGGATCCATCCCTTTAAGATTGACTAAAGGGATGGATCCAAAAATATTGTCTCCATCCCTTTACCATGGATCCATCCCTTTAAGATTGACTAAACGTCTTTTTTACTATTTTAAAAATAATGTCTTCATCCCTTTAACAGTGTCTAAAGGGATGGATCCATCCCTTTAACAGTGTCTAAAGGGATGGATCCATCCCTTTAAGATAGACACTAATATGGGGACGGATCCCATCCCTATAAACACTCTTATGGGGATGGCTACCATCCCCATAGACACTCTTATGGGGACGGTCCCATCCCCTTAAACACTCATATGAGGACGGATGTCATCCCCCTAGACACTCTTATGAGGATGGGTACCATCCCCATAGACACTCTTATGGGGACGGATCCCATCCCTATAGACACTCTTATGGGGATGGCTACCATCCCCATAGACACTCTTATGGGACGGATGCCAT
This sequence comes from Heterodera glycines, assembly GCA_004148225.2. NCBI lineage: Eukaryota > Metazoa > Nematoda > Chromadorea > Rhabditida > Heteroderidae > Heterodera > Heterodera glycines. The sequence goes on along the minus strand of CP049709.1, from coordinate 21,999,689 downwards.
CCACCTAGACACCCTTATTGGAACACCATCACCCTAAACAATTCAAATTTAAACCCTTAGAACTACAAGAATCAGTGTCGACAACGTTTGAATAAGGAACGCCGACAGAAAAAAAATGTGCGGCAACAAAATCGTGGAAAAAGACTGCAGCAAGAATCTCATGAGAGCCAGATTTTGACTCGAGGACGTCAGTGGCAGCGCGGTGGAAGACTGCAGCCTCTGGGTGGTATTGATGGAAATCAGAATTCTTCGTGCTCAGCCAAATACGTTTTTAATTTGAATTTGTCTTGATTTGAAGATTTTCTTTTAAAAATGAATTTGAATATGATTTTGCTGCATCTGTTTAAATTTCCGTTGATTTTTTGTCTGATTTGAATTATTATTATTTCGTATAAAAAAACAATCACCTTACATAATTATTATACATATTGATTTCAAGTTTCTTATTACTGTATAGTTATTTTAAGCAAAACATGGAAAACTTATCCGATGAGCAAATCGTTCGAGCCACATTGAGCAGAACTGTTGCAATGGTCGTGTTGAAGGAAAGGAATGAGACTGCAGCCGGGTTAAAAAAGGTATACTGTTTGACTGATGGAATGCATCAAAATAACACTGTTTAAGTGGATGGTACCATAATAATGCAGTTTAGGCGGTATCCATACACATAATACTGTTAATATGGATGGTATCCATCCACATAATAATGTTTAGGTGGATGAAAACAATCCACATAATACTGTTTAGGTGGATGGTACCCATAACCAATCCCATCCCCATAGACACTCTTATGGGGATGGCTACCACCCCCATAGACACTCTTATGGGGACGGATCCCATCCCCATAGACACTCTTATGGGGACGGATCCCATCCCCATAGACACTCTTATGGGGACGGATCCCAAATGTTTAGGTGGATGGGAATCTTCTCAAGATGTATTTGAAATCATCATTTTTCAGCAAAAAAACATGGAAGACTTAACCGACGAGCAAATCGTTCGTGCCACATTGAGCAGAACTGTTGCAATGGTTGTACTGCAGGAAAGGAACGAGACTGCAGTAGGGTTAAAAAAGGTTTGACAATATATTAAGAGTAAAGTGCTCATATAAATGTCTTGAAACTTAGGCTACCTATGCAGTTGAAAATAAACTCGGCAAGAAACGTAAAATTTATGAATTTGATGAAGGTTGCAACAAGCAGAAGCGGAGGACTGCAGATACTTAAAATGATGTTTTTATTCGTTATTTTTTCAAATAAAAATGTTATTTGTATATGTTATGTTAAAACTTCCGAATCCAATGCGTAACCGTTTGCTAGGGGGATGGCCACCATCCTCATACCGTTTGCTAGGGGGATGGCCACCATCCCCATACCGTTTGCTAGAGGGATGGCCACCATCCCCATACCGTTTGCTAGAGGGATGGCCACCATCCCCATACCGTTTGCTAGAGGGATGGCCACCATCCCCATACCGTTTGCTAGAGGGATGGCCACCATCCCCATACCGTTTGCTAGAGGGATGGCCACCATCCCCATACCGTTTGCTAGAGGGATGGCCACCATCCCCATACCGTTTGCTAGAGGGATGGCCACCATCCCCATACCGTTTGCTAGAGGGATGGCCACCATCCCCATACCGTTTGCTAGAGGGATGGCCACCATCCCCATACCGTTTGCTATGGGGATGGCTACCATCCCCATACCGTTTGCTAGGGGACTGGGTCGTTTTGGCGCCCACGTTTTGGCGCCAGCGCGAGTTTTTTGATTATAACTTTTTTCATTGTTAACCAAATCTAACAAGCTTGGTATCATTCGAAAGCCCTTCACAAGCTCTATTAGCCTTACAAAAAACAAAAAAAAAATTTAGCTTGTAAAAAAGTTATTAAGAAAAAACTTCCAAAATTTTGGTTTTTTTGTTATTTCAGGTTATAACTTTTTTGATAATTGTCTAATCGCGAAACAGTACCTTATAAATAGCTTCTAAACACGTTAAGCTTTCGAATGATACCAAGAATGTTAAATTTGGTTAACAATAAAAAAAGTTATAATCAAAAAACTCGCGCTGGCGCCAAAACGTGGGCGCCAAAACGACCCCGACCCTTTGCTAGAGGGATGGCCACCATCCCCATACCGTTTGCTAGGAGGATGGACAACATCCCCATACCGTTTGCTAGGGGGATGGCCACCATCCACATACCGTTTGCTAGGGGGATGGCCACCATCCCCATACCGTTTGCTATGGGGATGGCTACCATCCCCATACCGTTTGCTAGAGGGATGGCCACCATCCCCATACCGTTTGCTAGGAGGATGGACAACATCCCCATACCGTTTGCTAGGGGGATGGCCACCATCCTCATACCGTTTGCTAGGGGGATGGCCACCATCCCCATACCGTTTACTAGAGGGATGGCCACCATCCCCATACCGTTTGCTATAGGGATTGCCACCATCCCCATACCGTTTGCTAGAGGGATGGCCACCATCCCCATACCGTTTGCTAGAGGGATGGCCAAACAATCCACATAATACTGTTTAGGTGGATGGTACCCATAACCAATCCCATCCCCATAGACACTCTTATGGGGATGGATCACATCCCCTTAAACACTCTTATGGGGATGGTCCCATCCCCTTAGACACTCTTATGGGGATGGATCCCATCCCTTTAAACACTCTTATGGGGATGGCTCCCATCCCTTTAAACACTCTTATGGGGATGGCTCCCATGCCCTTAAACACTCTTATGGGGATGGATCCCATCCCCATAGACACTCTTATGGGGATGGATCACATCCCCTTAAACACTCTTATGGGGATGGTCCCATCCCCTTAGACACTCTTATGGGGATGGTCCCATCCCCTTAGACACTCTTATGGGGATGGATCCCATCCCTTTAAACACTCTTATGGGGATGGCTCCCATCCCTTTAAACACTCTTATGGGGATGGCTCCCATCCCCTTAAACACTCTTATGGGGATGGTCCCATCCCCATAGACACTCTTATGGGGATGGTTACCATCCCCATAGACACTCTTATGGGGACGGATCCCATCCCCTTAAACACTCTTATGGGGACGGATCCCATTCCCATAGACACTCTTATGTGGACAGTCCCATCCCCCTAGACACTCTTATGGGGATGGTACCATCCCCTTAAACACTCTTATGGGGATGGATCCAATCCCCTTAAACACTCTTATGGGGATGGATCCCATCCCCTTAAACACTCTTATGGGGATGGTGCCATCCCCTTAAACACTCTTATGGGGATGGTGCCATCCCCTTAAACACTCTTATGGGGATGGTCCCATCCCCTTAAACACTCATATGAGGACGGATGTCATCCCCCTAGACACTCTTATGAGGAGGGTACCATCCCCTTAAACACTCATATGAGGACGGATTCCATCCGAATAGACACTCTTATGGGGATGGCTACCATCCCCATAGACACTCTTATGGGGACGGTCCAATCCCCTTAAACACTCATATATCCCTTCCACCTAAACACTCTTATGTCATTGTTGTACCTCGTTTAATCACTGTTGTACCTCTTCTAATCACGTTAATCCCATCCCCCTAGACATTTGCATTGGGATGGATCCCATCCCCATACACACTCGCATGGGGATTGATTTTCGAAAATAAAGTTTGCAGAATGCCAATTTTTATCATTGTTTTTTATCCTATAAAAACACAAACAACAATTTTTTATCCTAACATATCTTACATTTTTGCGCAAACTAGGCGATGAATTTTTATTCCTTTTATATTGTTAATAATATAGTTTACAAAACTGTTTCCAATATTATTTAGGCCAAGGACCTGCCCCTCCGGGGGATTGTGGTTCACCGGCCAAGGACCTGCCCCTCCGGGGGATTGTGGTTCACCGGCCAAGGACCTGCCCCTCCGGGGGATTGTGGTTCACCGGCCAAGGACCTGCCCCTCCGGGGGATTGTGGTTCACCGGCCAAGGACCTGCCCCTCCGGGGGATTGTGGTTCACCGGCCAAGGACCTGCCCCTCCGGGGGATTGTGGTTCACCGGCCAAGGACCTTTTGATATTATTATTTTGTAAGTTCCTACTGTTGGCTGGCGGTGTTCGATTTTCAAAGGATTGGAGTTTCGGTGATCAGCCAACAATTGCCCTCATCTTTACGAAATCGTCATGGACTGGATTTTTGGTGGGTTTTGTCAAAGCTATTTTAAATATGTGTAATTTGGTGGTCACCAAACTTTGAACATTTTTACCACCGATATTTTCTTACACCATTTAGCATAGACTCAACAGAACTAAGGGTTCTTGGTGTCTTTAGACGCATATTGATGAGAGCGACCTCAAGACGCTTAAGATGCTTGGTTCTATTCAGTCTACGCTAAATGGTGTAAGTGACAAAAAATCACGAAAATTTTTGACCACCGAAATGGTCACTCATACCATTTAGCGTAGACTCAACAGAACTAAGCGTTCAAGGTGTCTTTAGAAGCAGCTTGATGAGAGTGACCTAACGACACCAAGAGTCCTTGGTTCTACTCAGTCTACGCTAAATGGTGTAAGTGACAAAAAGACCCGAAATTGGCCCTCATCAACATAATGCTGATTAAGGGGATGGATCCCATCCTCCTGAATCTTTTTATGGGGATGGATTCAATCCCCCTTAACACTCATGGGACGGATTCCTTCCCCTAAACACTCTTAAGTGGATGGATACCATCCCCCAAACACTTATGAGGATGGTGGATCCATCCCCCTGAATATTTTTATGGGGACGGATTCCATCCCCCTAAACATTTTTAAGGGGATGAATACCGTCCCCATAAACACTCTTAAGGGGATGGAAATAATCTCCCTAATCACTAATCACTTATGTCGATGGATCTCTCCCCCTGAATCTTTTTATGGGACGGAATCCGTCCCCTTAAAACAATATGATGTACAGATGGACAATCAATTCGAATTTAAACATCGGATTTGGGTTAACCTCTGGCCAAGGACCTGCCCCTCCGGGGGATTGTGGTTCACCGGCGACCTGCCCCAGCGGGGGATCATGTGTCCATTCAACAAAAGTGTTATGCACAATATGATGTTAATGCTTAACAGTATAATTTTTTAATGATGTGCATATTAGGGCACTTCCGGTTTCCATTGCAGCATAATGCAATGTGTCAGCTTCTTGGAAAGAAGTGAAACCAAGTGCATGTCGGCCGACGCTAAGACCCTAACGCAAACGTGGACCTGCCCTCTAGGGATGTGGTTCAGCTTAGGACCTGCTCCTCGGGGATTGTGGTTCGGAAAAGGACCTGCCCCGTCGGGTGATTGTCGTCCGAAAGGTTTACAAAGGTTTCCTTATCGTTACTGGCCAACATCCGGTGCGAAGCTGGTCCCGCACTTTGCCAAGACCAGTGGACTGGTGAGAGGTAACGTAGGATTACCCGCTAACCAAAATAAATGCGGACCTGCCCTTTGAGGATTGTGGTTCGAGGGCCTGCGCCGCCGGGCGATTGTGGTCCGAAAGGTTTACAATGAACTCCTTATCGTTACCGGCCAACATCCGGTGCGAAGCTGGTCCCGCACTTTACCAAGACCAGTGGACTGGTGAGAGGTAACGTAGGATATCGGAGTCAACCAAAATGTGACCTGCCCTTTGAGGATTTTGGTCAGATTACCTGGCCAAGAACCTGCCCCTCCGGGGGATTGTGGTTCACCGGCCAAGGACCTGCCCCTCCGGGGGATTGTGGTTCACCGGCCAAGGACCTGCCCCTCCGGGGGATTGTGGTTCACCGGCCAAGGACCTGCCCCTCCGGGGGATTGTGGTTCACCGGCCAAGGGACCTATGGATGGTACCCATCCCTTTACCAACGGCTATAGGGATGGTACCCATCCCTATGCCAACTGCTATAGGGATGGTACCCATCCCTATGCCAACGGCTATAGGGATGGTACCCATCCCTATGCCAACGGCTATAGTGATGGTACCCATCCCTATGCCAACGGCTATAGTGATGGTACCCATCCGTATGCCAACGGCTATAGGGATGGTACCCATCCGTATACCAACGGCTATAGGGATGGTACAGGATGGGGTGGCATCGCACCAGGGATGGTACCCATCCCTATACCAACGGCTGTAGGGATGGTATCCATCCCTATACCAACGGCTATAGGGATGGTACCCATCCCTTTCACGGGCCAAGGACCTGCCCCAGCGGGGGATTGTGGTTAACCTGCCAAGAACCTGCCCCAGCGGGGGATTGTGTTCACCGGCCAAGGACCTGCCCCAGCGGGGGATCATGTGTCCATTCAACAAAAGTGTTATGCACAATATGATGTTAATGCTTAACAGTATAATTTTTTAATGATGTGCATATTAGGGCACTTCCGGTTTCCATTGCAGCATAATGCAATGTGTCAGCTTCTTGGAAAGAAGTGAAACCAAGTGCATGTCGGCCGACGCTAAGACCCTAACGCAAACGTGGACCTGCCCTCTAGGGATGTGGTTCAGCTTAGGACCTGCTCCTCGGGGATTGTGGTTCGGAAAAGGACCTGCCCCGTCGGGTGATTGTCGTCCGAAAGGTTTACAAAGGTTTCCTTATCGTTACTGGCCAACATCCGGTGCGAAGCTGGTCCCGCACTTTGCCAAGACCAGTGGACTGGTGAGAGGTAACGTAGGATTACCCGCTAACCAAAATAAATGCGGACCTGCCCTTTGAGGATTGTGGTTCGAGGGCCTGCGCCGCCGGGCGATTGTGGTCCGAAAGGTTTACAATGAACTCCTTATCGTTACCGGCCAACATCCGGTGCGAAGCTGGTCCCGCACTTTACCAAGACCAGTGGACTGGTGAGAGGTAACGTAGGATATCGGAGTCAACCAAAATGTGACCTGCCCTTTGAGGATTTTGGTCAGATTACCTGCCCCTTCGGGGATTGTGGTTTGCATTGAATTCGCCAATCAATGCTTAATTTTCATCTGTATTCTTACGGGATGTGTGAGCCGGCCTCTTTCGTCGCAACCCACCGTGCGAAAGTTGGACATGCGAGCCCTGGCTTATGGATTCGCAGCGGCATCATGGTGGCATTCAAGGAATATACATCCTTTTTTCACATTTTCAATTTTTTTGATAAATATTTGATTTAATGTGGTTTAATGGTTGCTTTTCCTAAATACTTTGCCGCATGTACACATCATTGATTCATTTTTGTTTTCAGATGCCTTCAAAACAAAGTAATTTAAGAAGGAAGAGACAAGAGCGTCACCAACAGCGGACGGAGCAATCTGTCAGCCCAGGTCGCTCACCCGTCCCAGACGGGAGTGCAGATGAGGATGGGGTGGCATCGCACCCGGGCACCAGCACGCCCAATA
>CP049709.1:21966097-21987260 GCA_004148225.2 Heterodera glycines | reverse complement strand
CCACATAAATCAAATTCGGTCATTTATTCCCAAAATCCCAATTTCAAAAGATTTTGTCGAAGAGCAGAGACCAAATTCGCCAACAAAGACCCCGACGACAAAGAACAATCAGCCTCATGGTTCGCATGACGAGCAACCTTCCGTTTTGGCACGTCCTCAGCGTGAACGACGCCCGCCGAAACGATTGAATATCTGCCCAAATGCTGGCGCTCGATATGAAATTGAGGGATAATTTCATTTAAAGGGGGAGATGTTGTGGATTTGACAATTTAAATATATTTTATTATTTATTGACACGATTCCCTGTGTCATCACTTGGAAATGTTATTTAATATTGACCCTTTCACTCATTCGGTCACTTGCCATTCTCTCCTTCATTTTTCATTTAATTGATTGTCTTTCCTCCGTCATTTATTTATTTGTTATTTATCATTTATTTTTCTGTTTGTCTTTGCTTTAATAAAGTGTATAAGCAAAAGACATAACAACCGTTAATGCATTGATTCAATTAAGCCAACTTTTCTTGACAAAATAAAATTCCCACTTCCTCGGGCTCGTGTATTTTTGCTCAATGAGAAACTCGGCAGCACCAATGAAATCGTCAAACACGTTCTGCTTGTGCGAACGGGCACCACATTCGTGCCAACGCTCGCCGTATTCGCCGCCACCGCGAATGTTCGCAATTGCGACAACGCCGTGGAAGTGCTAAGGCGGGTGGTCAATTAAAAGCTTGGCATCCAAATAATCAAAATTATAATTTTAAACACTTGAATTTTGCTTTAAAATAAAGTTAACTTTTTTTTTAATGTCTTTTCAAAAATCATAGATAAATTAATAAGTGATTACAATTTTAAAAAATTCAATTTAATAACTGTCTGTCATATTTAAAAAAATAATTATAAACCAATTAAATGATGAAATATTTACACATTAAGATTCCAAAATAAAACGCTACTCGAACGACTATTTTTGAAATAATAAATTCTTTAATGAATTTCGAAATAGGTTTTAAAATTTATTCAAAAGTTTATGCATTTCATATTTTGTTATTAATTATAAAATATAATTTCTTTTATTACTTTTACGAAAATATTGCGGTGTGAAGAATAACTGGGTAACAACGGAATGCTTAATTTAATAATTTATTTCCATGATGGGAAATTGAAATCCCAAGATAAACTGACTTGAAGCCACCATAACCGTAAAGAAGTGCCGGGTTTGAACCATCGCGTTTTGTATCATTCCGACTTATAATGAAAATCGGCACCTTTAAAAATGTGTGAATTTGAACCAAAAATTAAAATAATTAGCGCGCCGTTTTTAGTTTGGCACGAAAAAAGCATGATTCGCCTAAGATGACTTTTTATAATGACTATTTTTGCCTGTTTGTGGCTATTATGACGAAATTTCTAGGTCACTTTTTATTTTGGATTTTTTACCTATTTAGATGTTCGAAATCATGGTAAACTCAAAATCAGACGAATTATTTAAATGACAATTTAATACCTTTGTACCGTCGCGACTGTGGAAAAACTCCTGGCTTACTGTAACGCCGGTCAAATTGACGCCACGCCATTCGTCACTGTGTCGTATCTTTTTAACAAATTTGACTATTGTGGCACCATCCGCCATTTTGAAATTTTATATAAAAGCCATTTCATTCGTTTTTGCACAGAGTAACATGTAACCGAATTTGAACCAAAAATAAAATATTTAAATTAATTTAAATAGCTGTTTTTTTTGGTTTTGCCTGTTCCAATTGAAGCATTGATGTTTTCTCGACGAGTGAAAAATCAGCACGGAAAAAAGTGGGTGGCTCCAAAAATGAGTTGAAGCTGAAAAATGCCTCCACATCATCTCGATCGCCATAGCATTGGCTGACAGTGCCAATGCCCAATGGAATTCTTAAAATTAAATTTAAATTCATCAAAAATTATGAAAAATCTTTTTTTTAATATTAAATTTAATTCATTTACAAAAAATCCGCACCCTCGTGATAATAAAAGAAGACCTTTTTAATTCATGATCAGTATCCAAGTAAAAAAAAAAATATATTTTTAATCCCGAAATCCTAACGATGACTAACCAATTTGAAATGTACGACTTTTTTGTTTTCATACCTGTAAATTAGTTTTCCAGTCGCATAATGATGAACATAAAGATATGTCTAAATTGTTCTATAATTAATTATCTATTAATCGAAGAAAAAAAAAATAATAATAATAGTGCATATTAATGTAATATATTTAGTGGAATTTTGTACAAATTTAAATGAATATATTTAAATTAAAAAAAGGGATATATATTTAAATTTATCCCCCCCCCCTTTAAAGGGCTCAAATTGGCCAAAATTTTGCCACCTTCACATCCTCAATGTACACAACAAGCAATTTGTCGCCAGCAACCGGCACCACCGAGTCCAATGTCCTCTCGGGATCTTCCGCGATCACTGTGTCCCAGTGGGCACAGCCCAAAATTGCGGTTGACATACCAATTCTGATCAGTTTTCGATTGGGCGCGGTGTGATCAGTCAATACTACATCGAATAAAAATAAATTTTTCGAAAAAAGAATTTTATTCATTTATTTTTTTGTTTACCCAATGCCGATTCTGATTCATGGTCGTAGTCAAGAATCTTAATGTCAAAAATAATTAATGTACATAAAATTTTTGCAAGGTAAAAAAAAATAATTAAAGGACTGTACAAATGGTTTTGTAGACAAAAAATTTAATTTCCAAATAATATTTTTGAAAATTTTATTAAAATCAAAATGTAATTTAAAATTATTGAAAATAAATTTAAGTATTTGTTGGCCTTTTATTTTGGCATTGTTTTCACCCAATTTTGTCTTAAACAGTTTAAAATGCTTTATTAATCGCACAATTTTAATGCAAAATTTGTTGTTATAATAGCACATGGTCTTTTAAATGCACTTTTAAATTTTAATTTCAATGATCGCCAAATCTTGTTGTTCAAGGTTTTTTATTTTCGAGGAATTTGCATATTTTATCACTTTTTGCACCGTTTTTGTGTCTACAAAATATTTGTGATAATATAGATATTTTGGATTTGGGATACAATTCCCCATTCCTAATTGGCTTCTCCTTTCCTACGACGTATTTTTGGTGAACCTAATTTTTCACAAAAAAACTGCCTTTTAAGAAAAACCATTAATATGTCCTTATGCCCTTTTCCTCGAGTTTCTTTTAATAAAAAAAACATTATTTTCGAAATTTTTTGTGATTTTCAAATCGAGTTTTTTTTTATATCGAATCAAGGATTTTTTGTGCCAAATGTGAATTTCATATATATCTTTATTATAAATAGCAGTTTTTCCATAACAATCAATCATAATTTCATAACACATTTTGCCCACAAAAACTTGTTGAAACATATAAAAAAGGAATAATTTACATTAAAAAATTCGGTAAATCGTATTTGTCTATATGAAAACTATAAAATTTTGAAACAAATCATCAAAATGAATACAGAAATTTGGAATTTTTTTTTCCAATTTTGTACTCTTTTCCACATTTTTCGCTTCTGTCTTCTCAAATTTTCATCTGTTGGAGCATTTGAGCAGCTTTGGACACATCGCCAACACCTCTGAACAGAGGCCAAGTGAGCTGAGTGCCAACAATTTCGTCCTCCAATTGTTCTATTTCATTTTTAGCATAGGTCAAAACAATGCTCACAAACAGCTAAATTTATTTAAAAAATTAAAAATAAGTAAAAATTTAGAAAAATGTTTTAATAAACTTCTTATTATTTCAAAATAATTTAGAAAAAAAATTCAAACAAAAACTCCAACCTTTTAATACAATTCATTTAAAATTTTTTTATCATATATAATTCACTAACCGTGCCAATTTGCTTGTCACTGATCTGCACCTCCTCCTGTTGGGCAATTACTCTGATTTTTGCCAAATTGTTGGGCAAATTTTGCGTGAAAAGGTTGGCGAACGACGGCACATTTTGGCCCAACAATTCATTGATGCCAATTTGTCCTAAATTGATGCACATTTTGGAGGCAAATTTTTGCTGAATGTCGCCCAATTTATTCTGATTTTCGTGGACAACAGCCAGCAATTGTTCAAATTGTTCAGTGCTCAGGAATGTATTCTCTTAAAACAATGCCATTTTTCAAATAAAAATAATCCAATTAATTCCAAATTGTAATTTACCCAAAGCCCATTTGCCGACAAAGACTAATTGTTCCATGTATTGGATGGCAATTGAAATGCCGCCCAAAAGTTGGCCCAAATTTTTCACATAATGTGTCGCCTTTCGGTTGACCATTTTCCACATGAATTCCGACTTCTCTTTTTCATGTACATCATTTCTGACGATGTCAAGCACAATATCCAAAACTGCCGGAGTTGCCTTAATGCCCGCCAAATTCCTGAAAATAAATAATTTCCCAAATTACATTTATGAAATTCAGTGAATGCCAGCGATAGTTTCCACAGACTTTTATCATGCCTTGGTATGATTTAACTCTGATCAGATAAAACATGTTTCTGACACAGATGAATTTTTGTCAATTTCTTCCAATTACCCCTAATTAAAAATAAAAGTTTACTGTTGTTATTTTGGATGTTATCATTCCCTCACTATCAGTAATATTTATCTTAATTTTCTCAATTAAAATATTGTAAATGTACTGTCATCCCTCACTATGGGTATTATTTCTCTGAAGTACCCCGAATTAAAATAATTGTATTGTCATTCATTCTCTCCCTATGGGTTGTATTTCTCTTAATTACCCTCAATTAAAAATAATGAATTTACTGTTTGCTCAGCTGTTTGTCCAAAGTGTTCAAGCTGTTCTCCACCTCGATGAGCTGTACAGTTTGTTGTTCAACATCAATTGGTTGAATCGGCTGCTTCCAATTTTCGACCATTTTGCCCAACTCCGTCATCGCTATTGTGTTCTCGCCCGAGGGCGGTATATTTTGCAAGAATTTTTCCAATTTTTGAAAAATCAACATCATGAAGCCTTCAAGGTCGCTCTCAGGGTCGAGGACCTGCTCGTCCTCCGACCGAATGGCCATCTCCCATCGCAACACGTCGTTCATCTCCACCAGTTCGGCACGCTGACTTTTCGGGTCCGCCGGCACGGCGAACCCTGTTTCATATTCCATGCCAACGGCATCGTCACTTTCTGCTCGCTCCATCCCGTTGGATTCAGCGTGTTCCGGCACAATGCCTTCCGCGGTTGATTCAACCGTATTTCTTTCTTCTTCCATGGCATAATCGTCCATCGACAAAGCTGGCACAACGGCTTCTTCATTGAGTGGTGTAGATGGTTGTGGTGGTTTTACTGCCGTTTTAACTTTCGACGACTTTTTAGCTTTATGCTTAAATTTGCTTGTGGGAAAATTTATGAAAAATTTTCGCTTTTTTTCACCTTTTTCTTTGGTGTTTCTTGAACTTCCTGAGCTTCGTCATCATAATCTGCCATTAACGGCACTGCTAATTCACCCTTAAAAAATATTTATTCTTTTTATTTTTATTATTAAATCATGCCTCGTTGGTTCGACTAGAAACCCTCTTCCGATACATTGCATCTGTGAAGACAAAGAATGCTAACAGAAGGATGATTATTTGAAATTTTGTGGACATTTCAACTAAAACCAAATTTTTGATTCTAAAGAGTAAAAATTTTTTGCTTTTTTTCAATAATTAAATTGCCTAATGTAGATTTCAAGGTTTATAATTATTATAACAGCTTTTATTAAAATGAGGTTAGTATTGGTTGTTTATTCGTTTTTAAATTTATTTTTATTTAAACAAATTATTAAAACATAATTATAATAATGAATATTATTAACTGATTTCCTTCTGTTGGCTTTGCTATTTATTCAGAAAAATACCACGTTTTACACGTATTACACATTATTTAAATAATAAAATTCAGAGAAAAAAATATTGAAATTTCTCACTCTCTCTAACTCTTTCACTCTACTCTATAAAAATAAATAAAAATTATAGAAATTGTAAACCTACTGAATTAGGTAAGGCTTGGCATTTTTATCATGATGTCATCCCCACTTCAATTTCTTTTTTTGATTTAAAAATTTTTCAATTTTATTCAAAAAGGAAAATCGAAAAAATCTAATATGAAATTATTAAATTTTATATATTACTTTATTAATAATAAATGCTTGATTTAAATAATATCACTATATTCTTTTTGAAAAAGTTGTATTATTAATAGGGCTGGGATTTTTAGGCAATACCTAAAATTTATGCGCATTTCATAAGTGTAGCTAAGCGGGAAAAAATCATTTTTATGAGTTTAGAGCTTCCGGGCCCCGTTTTATAATACCTATTCTTACCTATTTGGGAGTTTTTGGCACTATATGGAAAGTGACAGTTTTTGAAAATTTTTCAAAAGGGGGGGGGGACCCTTTTGTTTTGCAAAATTTTTTTTGTGATAGTCAAAAAAATTTATTCTCTGGGGTTTTTGGGGTCCCCGATCACGAATCCTTCAATTATTTTGATCAATTCCGATTTCCTAATCTAAATTTGAACAAAAAATCATAATTTTAAAAATTCAAAATTTCGATTTTTATTCGAGTTCGGGTTAGGGATTAGAAATTAGTCAAAATACATGTCAGATTCGTGATTAGCGTGATTTATTTGAATTAATAGGAAGCGAGTTTAGCATAGATCAAGAAAGAAATTTCAAGATGCATAAGTGTTTAAATTGTGAAATTGCCAATTTGGCATTAAAGAAAATTAAATTCGCAGAAAATATGAAAAATTGTTAAAATGTAATTAAATAAATCCTAATAATCAATTGTAACAAATATTTTATCTTTTAATATTACAATGTTTCTTTTATTCAGTCTTTTTAAATCTAAATTTGTTATAGAAGAAAATATCATTAAAAAAATCATTTTTCTTGGTTTTTTTTGTTAAATTTTTGTATCAAAATTCGGTTTTTGTGGGTCATTTAATTCACGTACTTCCGCAAATCGTTTTTAAGTTCTGGATTTATTTGAAAAAATCAAATTCTAGTATCCCCAAAAATAAAAACTAAAATCCTAAAACGAGTCATTAACTCTCTTAATAATATTCAAAATATCATTAAAATTTATTAAACCTTAAATGCAATAAAGAATTTATTTATTTGCAATTTTTTAGTTTTTAATAATCCAATTCATTCATTTGATATAAGGAATAAAATTTATTTCGTTTTATTTTATTGAATGATTATCGAAAATTATGTTACTTTTCAACATGCTATTATAAGTTCGTCAGTAGACAATTTTTTTAATTAATATTGAGAAACTTGGACAAATGCATTAACGAAAAAATTGAAGTTGCATGCATTTTCAAAGTGGGAAAATAGGCGAATAAATTGTTAACAGATTTTTACCAAAAAAGCTAATTTTTACGCTTTGAGCTCATTATTTTAAAGAAAAATATTAGTTTTTTGCAGTCCGGCGGTGGATAGGCGCCACCGGTGGAAAAATTGCAAATTTTAAGCTTTTTTAAACAGATCTTGATCAAAATGGCGATTTTAAGTCAACTTTTGAAAATTTTATGGGAATTTTGGGGGCCGGCGCCGCTTGAATAACGAAATAAAATTTAAATCATTTTAAATTTCGTGAATTTTTTTATTGAATATTGTACTATTCTTCAACATGCTTTAAAAATTTTTCTATAGACAATTTTAAATTAATATTGAGAAATTCAGGCAAATGCATTTACAAATTGACAGGTGCATTCTTTTCAAAGGGGAAAATAGGCGAATTGCCACTTTGGCATTAAAGGAAATTAAATTCGCAAAAATATGGCAAAAGCATCAAAATGTAATTAGTGAATTTAATTTTACAAGAACATTTACGAGTTGAAACTCATTATTGTTGTAATTAAATAGCTGTTTTTTGAAATTTGTATAATAATTGGCAAATCCATTTGGGTGAATATCATGCAGGAATTTGGATTTTTTTCTTTTGATATTTAGCTAAAATCATCATTAATTTGATGGTTATAGTAAATATTTTTAAATGTGCCTTATGAGAATCTTTCTTAGACGAATGACCTAGAATAATCACAGTTTTCTTCAGCACCTAAATGATTTTTGAAAATTCATTGTTTCTTTTTGCTTCTTGGGGTTTGTATCTTTTATTTTGCTTTCATTATTTAAATTTTTCTTAAATTTTCTTTCTATTGAGGCGATTCCCGTATTTATAGACGGTATCAGCCTTATAATTAGTATGATGAATATTAAACTTTTTAAAAAGTTTGTATAAAAATGCGAATTTCCGATTTTTTTTTTGCGGTTCTCAAACGATCACTTTTTTTGCTTTGCATTTAATTGTATTATCAATAGCTTATTCCTATCAAAATCACCGAGTTTTAATATTTTTATTTTAATATTTAAAAAAATAATTTATTTTTATGGAATTGCCCTTTTTGTATTGTCTTTTTGTACACATTGAAAAATTAAACTACCGTTCACGCCGTAGAAGCACAAATTTTCATTCAATTTCCAATTTTTGTGTAATTTATGTGACCATTAAGACAAAGTATGTAAAAAGGATCATTAATTAGTTTATAAAATCTGCTAATTTACCTTAAATAGGTCATTCCGTGACACAGTTTATTACCTTTTGGCACTTTGCTCTTTTTTCGAATTGATTCATCAACCCGGCCATTTTCTTTTTGTTTATTACACGGCTTTTTCTGGACAAAATTTCATTGAGTATCGTTTGGCCGTAAAGATCACTTTCATTTCTTGGTTTGGAATCGGTAAAAATATCATGATGAAATGTAAAAAATGAAACTTTATTTATACATTAAATTTACGTTTAAGGCACAATAAATTTAAAATTTGGCTCTATTTGACTATGGTAACCTTAATTTGCTTTGTTTTCGGTTTTGATTTGCTCATTAGTTTATATGAATTTATGAATTTGTATGGTGATCAGATGATTACTGGCTGTATGACAGATTTTATCAAAGTTCTTCCTAATCTATTGCTTATTTTACAAAAATTATTTAAATTCAGGGCCCTTCTCATCAAAGAATAATATGGTTTTGCCTCACAATGATGACAATTATTATTTATTTATTAGTTGGACTTGTTATAAAAATGAAATCGTTCGGTAATAAATTTTAAAATATTCATGAAGGATAAATTATTTTAGGACTGTCTTCCGCTGATTTTTGCGGTGTGCTTTTTCAAAAGATGTTTGAGTAAATCTAGTGCTGCTCGAGACCGAAAATTTCTCGAGACCGAGACGACCCCGAGACCTAGACTCAACCCCGAGACCGAAAACCCCGAGATCGAGACCCAAAAAATTCGAGACCGAGCCCAAAAAAACCCGAGACTTTTCTCGAATCGAGACTCGAGACCGAGAGTCTCGAGCAGCACTAAGGAAAACGAGGGGCCACCGGTGCCGATAGGTGCTGCAGGGGAATTTTGAAAATTTGAGTGCATATTGTTAACATATTTTTTCCAAAAATAAAGAAAATATTATTTTTGTAGTCCGGCGGTGCCGGCAGGCGCCACCGTTGGAAAATTGAAAATTTTGAACTTTTTTAAACAGAATTTCATCAAAAATGGCAATTTTAAGTCAACTTTTGAAATTTTAGTAAAATTTTGGGGGCCGGCGCCGCCAACAGAGCGCCGATGGGAAAATTTTTTATTTTTATTAAATTTTGTTAAGAAATTTATTCAAAGTTACAATAATCTCATGGTTCGCATGACGAGCAACCTTCCGTTTTGGCACGTCCTCAGCGTGAACGACGCCCGCCGAAACGATTGAATATCTGCCCAAATGCTGGCGCTCGATATGAAATTGAGGGATAATTTCATTTAAAGGGGGAGATGTTGTGGATTGAGAACCGGAACTCTCGTGCATCCCTACTTGGATGGCGTCACACCCGGTTATTAACCATTAATAATATTATTACAAGCATTAAATTTTGTGAAGCTTTAAACGCAATAACTAATTATGTTTTTTTTGTTTTAATAATGCAAATAATTTACTTGATATAATGAATAAAAAATTTATTTCATTTTCAATTTCGTTTATCAAAAATTGTCAAACTCTTCAACATACAAAATCAAGTCTCGGTTCTCGCGGTCAATCTCGGTCTAGTCTTGAGTTTCAGGAAATTTTCGGTATCGACCAGCGCTAGTAAATATCTACACAAAACAATCGGTGTTTTACGCAAAACGTAAACACAAACTCCTTACACAATGTATAAAAACAGTATAATATATTTATTAAAAAAGGCAACCAATAAAAAGGTGTAAAATGGGAACCCTGAAAATACTCATTATCTGTAGAGCCAAGACGGTTCAGGGTACCGTCGGGATTTATCCGGGATCCTGCTCCATATCCCAATTTTTTGAAGGATTTCATGATAGGATACCGGCAAATTGAACTAGAATTTGAGTCCGGTATTCCCATCCCAGCCTGATTAACAATTCCTGCCTGTGAAAATCGGGATCCTAAACCTAAAATTTTGGGCTGGAATTTATGGTCTTAAGATTTCCATTAAAAATGCCAAAATTTTTTGCATTTTCTTATTAGTTTTCCAAAATAATTGTTTATTGAAATGTTTTTTAATAATAATTCATGACCCTTTAGAATAATGCATATGAAAATCACAAAAATACAACAATTTCCGTTTTTCGATAATAATTATTTATTCGATTTTTACCAATTTTTTGCGCCACTTCCTTTGCATTATAATGTTGTCAATTACATTCAATTTAGTAAATGCAAATATATAAATGTAATTGCGTTCCATTCATTTTATTAATTTAAAAATTAAAAAAATAGTGAACAATGAATAATAATTGCCAATTAATTTTGGTTTTATTTTTTTCAAAAATATTTCTCGGAATTTTCTGTGCCAAAGGAGGCGATTCTCCTGTGGAAAAAGATGAAAATGTTGCCCCAAATGATGACAAAAAATCATCACTAGCATCACCATCCACAGCAGCAGCAGAACAAATTGATGTTGATGAGAAGAAAGAATTACTGAAGAAAGAGGTAAATAAAAAAATTAATTAAATAAAAATAACTTATTATAATAATAATAATAATTTAATTTTGAATATTTTTGGTGCCAAAAGGAAGCGGAGTGTGGGAGAAAGTGGGATAAAAGAAATGGGAGAACCTCTAAAGACAACGCCCATACCACCTTCCTGACCCTCGGGGAGAGAAAAGTCGGGGAACGGGGAGTAAATTCCCCGAAAAAATTGTCGGGGATGACTGAACCATCCTCGTCGGGGAGTAAATTTCTTAAAAATTGAAAAAAGGAAACAGAAATTTTCTAAAAATAAAAGCTAAGAAATTCATTTCCAAAAGAGATTCATCCGATTTAGAGAGTACAACAATGAGATTTGTAATTGCCCGCATCGGGTCGGAGAGCAACCCTAGCTTAGAGAATTCCATGGTTTGTAAGGCTCGCGGGTTCGAGTCCACCACAGGGCGTATAACCCTTCATGTTCAAAAACATAATTTTAAATGTTTTTCAATTGGGTGCTGGCGCGTTTCTTAAAAACTGCCACCCATGCGCGTTTCTTAAAACTGCCAATGGGTTTAAAAACAAAAAATGGGCAAAATAATTAAATTAATAGCTTGGCTCAAATTCAACCAAATTAATATTTCGTGGTATCATTCAATAGCTTTAATTGTTCTCTTTCAGAATATAATTTTCTTAAATTTTTAACTTAAGTATAAAAGAAGTTATAAAGCATTGAACAGGCTATGTTTTTTGCAATGGTAATGCATATATAATAATAAACATTTAAAATTTTAAAGTCTTTAAAATGAAATTTAACCAAAATTAATTTATATTTCGATAGCCCTAAGAATTCTCTATTTATATTTAAAATTTTAGAAAATTTCATTGAGTTTCAAAAAAGTTCTGAACAAAAAATGCTGACTTAAGATTTTTTGCAATTTTGTGACCATAACTTTTTTTATACTTAAGTAAAAATTTTTGAAAAATCATATTCTAATAGAGTACAATTAAGGCTATTGAATGATACCACGAAATATTAATTTGGTTGAATTTGAGCCAAGCTATTAATTTAATTATTTTGCCCATTTTTTGTTTTTAAACCCATTGGCAGTTTTAAGAAACGCGCATGGGTGGCAGTTTTTAAGAAACGCGCCAGCACGTTTCAATTGAATGTCCCTTGCTTTTAGTTTAAATTGTTTGCATTTTTACAGTTGGGTGGAGGTAAATTTTGAAAAAGGTAGACAAGCAGAGATTTTCAAGGTCAATTATCGGCTGACAACGATTATTTCACATCCATATGTAAAAAATAAAAAAATCAGAGCCGAGATATTTTTTTATCATCTATTTTTTTCATTTTCCTAATTTGTAGATTGAAAATCTGAAAAATGCAAAGGACAAACGAACAAAATTGATAATGGCAGAAAAGCTTCCATCGCTTGTGGTTGAACTGAATGAAATCGCCAAAAAAATTGTAAATACAGACACTTCGGTGAACATGAAATTCATACATCAATTGATATACGTAGTGCGACCAATTTACGGTAAGTTGATAAAATAAGTCTAGTAGTTAATAGCGCTGTTCGAGAGTCTCTGTATTAGGATGTGCGAGAAATGATTTTTACCGAGAACCGAGACCGAGACCGGGAAATGACCCCGGGAAACGATACGAGAACTGAGACCCCAAAAAACCCGAGAAATTTCTCGATTCGGGAATCGAGAAATCTAAAATTTTTTAGCCGTTTTTCACCAAAAATTACTATTTTTGCCATTTTGGTCACCATTTTTCAAAAATATGGTAAAATGGGAGTCCGGCAGTGCCGTTAGGCGCAATCGAGAAAAATTTTGAAAATTTTAAGGCTATTTATTACGAAAATTGCATAAAATTTCAAAAAATTTGCTGAAAATTTTTACTTTTTGGTTTCAGGGGGGTGGGCCTTATCCACCTCATCCCCGCCCCTGCCTACGCCCTTGGGCGGGGGGTCAGCGGCCAATTTTGCGAGGGGCTTTCAACACCGAATTTGACGAATTTTTGCTTTTTAAAACAGTTTTTTTTGCGGTGCGCTTTTCCTTAATTCCTTTGCGGAAGGGTCCGGCGGTGCCGTAGGCGCCGCCGGGAAATTTTTTTTGGGAATTTGAGTGTGATTTTTTGAAATTTTGTCTAAAAGTGACCAATTTTTGTTTTAAGTCAGTTTTTTAGAAATTCACCGGCGGCGCCACAGGCACCAGCGGTAAAAAATTAGATTTTTTGTGCGATTTCATATGTAATAGATTTTAGACAAAAAGGCCATTTTTTAGAAAAAAAAGTTGAATGATACTGTTTTGCTGGTTTTATCAACAAAAGATAGATTTTTGAAGTTTGCTGATACGGAATGGCTAGACGGAGTTCATCCCTTACCGCGATAGGCGCCGCGTTAGAAAAAAAAATGGAATTTTTGAATATTTTTCTTCGGACTTCACTGAAAAAAGGGTAATTTCAGATTCCAATTGAAATCTTAGGGGAATTCGTGGGCGGCGGCGCCGATAGGCGCCGCCGGAAATTTTTTTAGGGTTTTTTAAAAGTTTTATTAAGAAAATTTATTAAAAATTTCAATAATTTTTCCTCTTTTCTCACTTTACTTGCGACACACTCCCCGAAAGGGTCATCCTTAACAGTGTAAAAATTTCTCGGTTTCCGAGACTAAAAACCCGAGACCGGGAAGCGAAAAACCCGGGAAATTTCCCGAGTCGGGAACCGAGAACCGAGACTCTCGCACATCCCTACTCTGTATCGACTCGAGAAAGGTCTAGGGTTTTTTCGTCTCGGGCTCAAGTCTCAGGTTTTCAGACTGGTCTCTAGTCTCGGGAAATTTTTGGTCTCGAGCAGCACTTCTAATTAACGGCTAGCGGCGTTGTAAACTGCAAGTTGAACATAAAATTTTAGTTGCTACTATGAAGGATCATTTACTATTGCTTGCCAAATTACGTATGCTCTTAGATGATCAAAAGATCAAAAACGATGTGAAAAAATTTGGAGAAATGGTATAAATAAAATAAAAATAAAAATTTTAATACAAAATAAATTTTAAAAATTCAATTTGTGTATTTTTTTGAACTTAAGACTGCAATTCGAGAACAGATTAGCTCCTTATATAGTTGTTTCGACACCCAACTGGAGGTTATCTATTTTGAATGGTTTTTTATTATTTAAAATTAATTTTAAAAATTTTAAGAAAATGGGCGCTTATCATAAGGAACGCATAGTATTGGAGCACAAATTGGAAAGGTTATATTTTTTATTACTGCCAAATTAATCATTACGCCATAATCCGAAATACAAATTTATTTTTATTTTAACTATGCATTTGCAAACAATTAAAGCACAATTCATTTTTTCACCCATTAATTAAAAACAACTCATTAGGGTTGGGTTCGTAGGTCCAAATCCCCGTGGTTTGAAATTTTATAAACTTTTCCAATTAAAAAAAAATTTTTTGAGGAGGTGTCCAAAACTTCAGTTGTATTTTGTTGCTTTTGCCGTCCGTTATATTTTTATGAATTGCAAAAATGTGTAGTGTTAAAAAAACAGTTACAAATCAAATATTTAATTATATAAAAATGCATTGCGTTCCTTAATAAAATTTAATTAAAAAATTTATTTTAAATATTTATTTTTAAAGACACGAGGGCAACGAAACATTGGAAGAATATGACCGCAAATTTGTTGATTCATTACGTCTCAATTTGGAGGAGTGTCGTAACTTTATCATCACCCTTCTTGCAATCGCCGAGAAGCAGATGGATTTATTGGTGATGAGCAACGAAGAAAAACAAAAACTATCTATAAAAAAGGAAGAATATATGTCATTTTATAATTAATTAGTTCGGTGATTAGTGAATTCGGCTAATTTTATGTGGAATGAATGATGTCATTAGTTGGGATGCAAATTATATGTACTAAATAAGTTTCACGATAAATTGTTGTCAAAATAATTTCAAATTTACAGTAAATACCTTAATACCTGGCTATTAGTCTGCGAAATTTCCAAATTGTTCGTTCACGTAGAAATTTTTAAAAATTCGTATTTTTCTAAACTTAAAAATTAACACAAAAATTTTTAATTCGAAACCTCGTGAACTTAAAATGCATATAATTTGCACCCCTAATCATTTACATTTTTTAAAGAATTTTTCTCCTATAAATTATTCCACGACGAAATTTTTTTGTTTCTTAATATATTCTGATTTAAATGGGCATAAAACCTGATTTTTCAAGAATTTGACTATAAATTTGTTTTTTACATTTAAATAGAAATAATGAAATACCAAAATTGCTTGGCATAATTTATTTCATAATAAATCACATAATTCGGATTTGAACACTTTTTCAAAAACTGATAAAATTAATTGTCATCTCAAAATCCGCCCATTAACAGGTGGCGCTTTTGGCAATTCGCCATCATTCCGTCCTCATAAATTTTTGACGCCAATGACTGATGTTTTGTCGCTTTTATCACCAAAAGATCAATGCCATTTTCAAGTTGCTGCATCTGTTCAAGTTCAACAACATCGAAATGAGAACGAAGCAAATCCTAAAAAAGAAAAAATTTAAAATTTTTCAATTAAATATTCCAATAAATATTAGAAAAAATTTCTTAAAAGCGTTTATGTACAATAATAAAGATTTATTAAATATTCATACCAAAGTGGCTTTGAGCTTTTTGTCGTCGATGCTTTGAGTTTGGTTAGTGCCCAGCACTTCCACGGTGGCAAACTGTGCTCCATTTTCAAGCATTTGCTTCAAATAGGGAAAAAATTTTTATAGAACAATTATATCTTGACAAAAAATAATTATCGTTAAATCTTTTGTTAATCCCCCGAAATCTTAACTAAATAAATTTTTTAAGCATAGACTAGGGCTTATGTGGGGTTTGGGGTTGGTTTTTTTACAGGATTTCCTGAAAATGTTTCAGTGGAAGGGATCAAGTTCTCGCCAGGATTACCGTATCCCGCCCGCCAATCCCGGTTTTATTGTGAAATAAGGAAGGGATCGGGATCTCGACAAAATCGAGATTAGTAGTTTTCTAAACTTTTTTTTCTTCTCAAAAATGGATTTTATCTTAGTGTTTATTTTAAGTCGGCAAAACAAGAATTTCTTAATGTGTTTTCTTAACTTTTGGTGGATTTCAAAAATCAATTTTCAAAAAAAGAAATTTTTTTTTACGTAATAAGATTAAAACGAACTGCAAATTTGCCAAATACTTGCTCATCCTGCAGTTGTGCCAACAATTCAGTGCCAATAACTGCGGCAAACATTGGCATCCGTTGTCCAACATTTCGCCAAAAATCTAATGCACTGACAAAATTTGAGTGCCATGCGTGACGGACTCGTCGATCAGCGTATTGATTTGCGCGCGACAACGCATTTCGATATGCAAATGGATCCATTTCGACAACCCAAACTCGGCGATCAAAGTACTTAATGAAGCCATGAGTAAACATTTTTTAGAAATTTTTTAATTTTATTTTGGTGATAAGAATGTGAAAAAGTATTATTTTTATTTGTAATAAAATAATAGAATCACGAATTCACATATTTATAAAATGTATTTTAATAATTTTGTTAATGTTTCATCAATATTTCTATTTAATTGATTTTGTTTACTTTTGTGGAATTTAACATAATTATTTAAAAATTCTTTTAATTATTATATTTTTAATTGTTAAAATTTTATTTACCTTTGCCAATCCTTGTGCATCAACACCAAATTCTTTAATTGTTTGCCTGCCATTGAAACCGAAAACGATTCCATCGCCGCTCAATTTGATGCCAGCAACGCATTTGTCCAACACCTTATAAATTAAAATATAATTACTTTAATTAATTATTTTCTTATTTATAATTACATTTTGCATCCATCCTGGCTTTTGTTCGTCCATTCGTCCGTCAAATTGTCGCTGTTCCGTGGGCCATTGGTCAGCAAATTGGGTGGCCAACGATCCAATAGATTTTGTGATGCTGTTTTCTGCTGATGTTACACGCACTTTTTTGGCCAGCCAATGCACTTGACGCCAGTTTGATTGTCGCTAATTACAAAATAATATTTTGTGAAAGGTTTTTTAAAATGGAAAATATTTACTTTATATTATATTATTTTAAACTCTATGGTGGTAATTAATGCCGTGCTTTTAAAAAAAGTAAATTTTTGACAACAAAATTCGGAGAACATATCCTAGTATGTGGTGGTTGGGGTGATTCTTCGTAAATTTATGGTGTAAACTAGAGTGCCACGGGACCGGGACCGTGCCGGGAATTCCCGGTCATCCGAGGTCCCGGTTCCCGGTCCCGGGTTTTGAAAAGCTCAGGTCCCGGTCCCGGTAGGGCAACCGGGAACCGGGAAAAACAAGCACTGGTAAGAATGGGGTCTGAGTGAAAAATTAGTGAAGAAAATTGGAGTCAAAGGGAAAAATAAAAAATAATAATTAATATATTCTTTAAAAGTAACACTGCCCAAGTGTGCAAATGGCCTAATGGTTAGTCTCCTTGACTTTCCCTTCTTCTTTCCCCTGGTTCAATCCCTCTACAGAATTAGATTATTTTCATTTTTTTTTTGTATACTCGTGGGTTTCCTATAAAGAAAATATGATTCCTCATAGTTTTTTTTAAATTGATACATATTTTATCATTTTTTAAATGAAAATCCTACCAATTGAACTTAATAATCGCAAAAACCAACCTTTTTTTGTTGAAAATCTGTTAACAAATCGCATTAAAAATTACAAAAATTCCCCCCCGGCGGCGCCTATCGCACCGCCGGACCCCTTCTTTCCCAAAAGTTTTTTGAAAAAGCGCTCCGAAAAAAAGTGATGTGAAAATCAAATCTGAATTTCTATTAATATTCGTTGATTTAGTCCAAAAATGATTAATTGTTTGAAATAATTGAAGAAAATTTGTTTGAAAATTTTCATTAATTTAATTTATTATAAAAAACCAAATAATTTTGTATTATTTTCACTTGATATAAATTAAAATTTGAATTTTTTTTTAAATTTTTAAAATTTTTTTGAATTTTTAAAATTTCCCGGTTGGTCCCGGTTCACGGTTTTTCTTGCGGTCCCGGTCCCGGTCCCCAAAAAAAATCGAGGTCCCGGTCCCGGCTTCTCAGGTCCCGGCAAGTCCCGGTCCCGGTTTCGGCAAAAATTCCCGGTCCCGTGGCACTCTAGTGTAAACCTTTTGAAAAAGTGTCTGTCTGTCGGCGGTTCAAATTTAAATTAACCTAATTAAATTCATTTGCAACAATAGAAATTTTCATTTGATGAATCACTCTCGCTAATTCAAATATAATATTTTTTAATTATTTGAAATTGATTTTTCATCGCAAAAAAATAAAAAATTTATTTTTTGCTTAATTCTTTTCTATTTGATTTTTGCATTCAAATATATAATTTTTTCAGCTAGCCGCTTTACACCAATCACCACACCTCAATGTACACGCCGACTGAGCACGCCCACTGCACATCGAAGCGCCACTGGGTTCCGCTTTGCACGTCCGTGTGCCGGAGGGAGCGCAACAGTTGGATGTAGGCGGATGAGAAGCGGTAACGGGTCGGATTTGGCTTCGAATTGTTGTGCAACGACGAGGATGAGGATGATGAAGTGCTGGTAGTGGTTGTGGTGGTTGAGTGATCAGCAGATTTTTCTGTACAATTTAAAAATTAATAAGTATGCAGCCATCCCAGTTTTCAAATAGCTTACGTACTTGTCGAAGGTTCTGAGCACGACTCGCGCAAATGGAGATAACCGTCAGGCCGAAGCCATTGAAGAGCATTGGCAACAAATTGTACCGCTTCCTGATCAGCCAAGTACATCAACAACCAATTAGTGAAAACCAAATCAACACTAGCAAAAAAATGAAATGAGAATTGAAATTGAAAATCATTTAATGTAAAAAATCATTTAATGTAATACGTGTGTATCAATCTCAAAATTATTATTATTATGTCAAAAATAGATTTCGAGAAAAAATGATCAGGTCCTAGTAAACTAGAAATTAAATTAAATGTCATTTTAAATGCAAGTTTGGCCACATATTAATTGGTTCATTAAAAATGAACCTAATAGAAATTCATTAAACTTAAATATTTAATTAATAGACTATAAATTGATACAATGAAAAAAGACATAAAAAGGCACGAAAATCACGGAAAAGGCATGAAAAAAGGCATTTAAAAATTTTTTATTAAGGATTTTTAAGGAGCAAAACACGTAAAACTTAATTAAAAAACCTAATTTTGGTTATTTAAATGACTACAAAAATTGAAAAACGGGCGCGAAGCGCCCGTCCAAGCACAACAAAGATTAAAAACGGGCGCGAAGCGCCCGTATAAGCCCAACAAAATAAAAAACGGGCGCGAAGCGTCCGTTCGAGGCCGCGAAGCGGCCTAAAAGTCCCAGATAATTTTTTTAAAAATCCAAATCTCCACAACCAGAGCTAATCTAGGTAGCGAAGCTCCCAAAGCGCGAAGCGCTTTTTCCCAGCTAAATAGCCGACGGTTCACGCACCCGCTAGTTTAAATGACTATTAAATATTTTTATAATTTTTTCCGAATAAGGAAAATTTTGAACTTAAAATTTATTATCATTAAGAAAAAAAAATGAATTTTGGGCGATCAATTTTTGAGTAAAATCATTTCTTATGGTTGTATTTTCTGAAATTTTTTCGGGTCATTTCTTACGGGTGTATTTCCCCGATTTTATTGCATTTTGGAAGATTTTTAGAATATGTTAAAGTTTTTCAGCACCATCACCTAATGAATTTAAAAAATTAACATACACTCTAAATCTAATCCTGATTAGTCTAAATCCTCTATGAGTACCAAAACGGTTATCCGTTTTTAGAATCTACAATTCACATTTCCGAGGATAAATACTACAAGCAAAATAAAAGTCAACGTAGAAGCCTCAAACCAAGTGGAAAATGTGTTATTTATGCTTAATTTGTCGAAACTAGTGCGCAGAAAAAAGGCATATGCCTCAAAATCTGAGCTCTAGTAATTACGAAAAAATACCAAAACTTTTTTAAATAGGCACCTAATTAGGCACTAAAAAGGTTCAAAAATCTAAACAAGATATAAAAATGGCAAAAAAGGCACAAAAATGAAAAAAAGTTTAAAAACAGTACTTCCTTTTCAAAAATTTACCAAAATAAAAAAAAAGTACAAGAAAATTAAATTATAGCAAAAAAATTTGTGAAAATTTTTTAATTTTTAGAGAGCATTTTCTTTTAAAAATTGGAGGTCGATTTTTTCCGGTCACTATTAATAAATAAATTACAATAAATTAATATTAATATATTTTTACATGCATATGATCAATTTCAAAATGCAAAAAATAATAATAATTTTTTACCTGCCCTCGTCAAACTGAAGTCCGGTGGCATCGCCCACCCGCCACTCAACAACATTTGCATATGCGCCGTTTCGCTGCCGATTTTTGTCCACAAATGAGGCCACAAAATCAGTGGCCACCACTTTTGATGCTTCCGACTGGGCAAACACTGTGGTGAAACGGCCAATGCCGGCACCAATGTCCACCACAAATTTGCCTTTGACCGATGGTAACAGGGCGAGAATATTTTCTCTGGGATTTAATTAAAAATATAAATTTTAAAAAATATTTAATTAAATAAATAATGTAATACATTTATTTCAATACTGAAAAAAATAAACAAACAAATTATTTAACAAAATATTTTTTTAAAAATTAAAAAATAAAAAAAACAAGAAAAACATTAAAACAAATATTATATAAATCAAAATTAATATTTTACATATTTTTATTAATTCTTAATTGAGAACTTGAAGAATCTACCTGTCCAATGACTCAATTTGATCTGCATTAGCATTTAGCATCATTGCCGAATTGTCTGCTCTTCCCGAAAATTGGTCCCAAAAAGAGCGATATTTTTGGCGTTCATCAGCAGCAATGGCAACATGGTAAGAAGCCATTTTTTAAAATGAAGCTATTTAAAAATAAATTCTCTAAAAATAAAATATTAATTAATTAATTTTAAAAAATAAATCTTTCCAAAATGGTATCCATTTTCGCCAATTTATGTACATCATAATTGGGAAATTTCCCAATGCAAATTCACCAATTTATAATATTTATTTTATAAATAATAA
>CP049709.1:21940359-21964942 GCA_004148225.2 Heterodera glycines | reverse complement strand
CATTGCACGACTGGACGAAACACTAGCGGAAGTGCCGGCGTTTAAAAGTGCCGACTGTTATCATCAGCCGGACACGCCGGATGATCAACGCCGGGATTAATTGACTGATCAAGAATAAGGAATGGATAATTCTAAATATTTTTTTATTAGTTTAGATCAGAAAAACACATTTCAAATTATCGACTTCTTTTTAATAAAAAAATAAAAAATTGACACTAATTGGCTGAAAAGCATAAAAAACAATTAAGATTGAAAGTAAAAGTAAAAAACAAATGTTCAGTTTTTGTGCTTTTTAGAAGCGATTATTTTAGTATTAAAAATTCCTTCACCTTCTTCATTAAAACTAATTAATAATGAATCATTTGACGACCTGCTGGCACACATACATATGCCCTCCCCATATTTTTTTACGATGCCCTCCACTTTTGATGTTGGCATCGTTGGCACTTCCCATGCATGATCCAGTGGGATGAATGCCATTCTCATCTTGATAAATACAAATGCCTTACTTTGATTTCGAAATTTGTAAATGCTAGTGAAAAGGAATGCTTAAGCATTGGGGAAAGCAAGCAAATTTAATTGGGCAGCTTCTCTAGTGCCTTGCCGGTGCCGGGTGCTGATATCTGCTCAGAAGCTCATTCAATCACACTCACTTGGCATTATGCCAATCAACGCAATCGTTAACAGGGGATAAAAGGCATTTAATCCAGAGATAGAAAGGCATTTTTGCCATGAAAAATGCCAATATGATACGATGTATATCTTTAGAGAATAGAGGCTTTTCCTATTGGGTAAGCAAGCAAATTTTTTTTTTGAGGAGGAAGATGAGCAAATCCATTCGGCCGCGCGCGTCAATGCATTTTGCCAACGCTTAACCTGTGGATTAATGATTATGGCGTTTAAATATTGGCTGAAAAGCCAATTAAATCATAATAATAGTAATAAAATTTAAAACTGCTGCTAATGGAGCTGCTGCGAATTGCCATGAATCACTCGATGCTATTATTTCTGTGCTGTGTGCTGCTGGCAAATGAATGCCGTGGGCCCCAAGTTGGAGATGGTGAAAATGCATTCAATTCTTTTTATCCATTTATGCTTTGGGATTTTAATAAATCCTGATTTATAAATTTTATGCCTCAAAATTAGGTTCCAGATTCCCTCATTTTTGGGCATAGGAATTATAATTTCAGAAATTTTGGAGTGTTAGCTGATCTTAGTTTCCAAAATTTTTTGAAGCTTCGAAATTCCGCTATCGAAAGCCACGTGATAAAAAACTAATCCAATTCGAAATATTTATCTAAATTGCCTAGAAATTTACAATTTTTTTAAAAAATAATTAATATGTGACAAAATAAAATATACTGATGCTTGGCTTACCTTCAACAGCTGGAGAAGAAGGTCTTGGCCACAAATGCGTAAAAGCATGTGTGCGCTGTCTTGCGATGTCCTCAGTGTTAGGAGGCTTAACCAATGTCGGAAGTGTTGAAGGCATCAGACTGTGGACTATGAACGGATTGAACCCTTCTTTTGGCGTTGTTGGCCAAATCGGAGGAGCACCGGGGCCAAGTCAACAGATTGGGCATATGGCACCGGCACCGCTATATTCGCCATATGCTGAATCAGGAAAATACGCGTCATCAGAATTATGCAACAAAAATTCCGAATTTCTTATGCAAGCAGATAAAGCGGAAGCGGATATGGGAAGAGAGAAAGAAATACAAAATGTAGAGAAATTGGAAAAAGTAAAAAATATGAAAAATTATTGTAAAAAATATAAATTTATAGAAGTGAAAAAAGGAGAAAAGGTTATAATTAAAAAATCGTTTTTTTTTAATTTTATTTAATTTTTAGAAATCGAATGAGCTGCTTATTCACGGAGCTAACGGAAGTGAGGCTTTAGTCCCATTTTTTGGTTTTTTGAAGACCGATAAAGCGCAATTTTCAAAAATGAGAAGATTTTGAGGTTTTTTAGTGGTTTTTTGCGATTATCTAAGGCATTTGTGGGGTTTTTTGTGGAAAAAAAAAATTAAATCTGATCAAGCATTGATTATTTTTTTTTGATTTTTACATTTGAAAATTAATCGTTAAAAATGATTTTTTTTTTTTTTTTGCCAGCCAAATGAGGCTTTTCAAAATTTCCATCTTCCAGACTGGCTCCTTTCCACCAAACCGCACGCGACACTTCGAACAAATAACCGACAACAAAATGTTGGCAATGGCAAGCAAGCGGCGGAAAGCAAGGCTAAGCAGCTCGAGAAAATGCGAATGGAAGATGAGGTGAAAAAAAAGAAAAACAATTTTTAAAGAATATTGAGGGCCGCAGGGCATCATCTGGATTTCAATTGATTTCAAATCGGATTAAATTTCACAATTAGGGAAGCAACTTTTAGTTACGAAAAATCTCGAAATATTTAACTAAAATAATGAGCAAAAATGCCAAAATAATGACAAATAGCGACATAATTTTCAGCCAAAATCGAGCAAAAATAAATTTTTATTCACTGGTTGTATTTGCAAATATATTTCCAAATTTTTGGCAAAATTTTAAATATTTCAAATGTTTTCTTAGCAAAAAATTGAACATTTTAAATCAAAAATTCATTTTGTTGATGTATTTCCAAAAATGTCGACATAGTGAAAAATAGTGACAAAAAGCCAAAATAGTGAATTTTAACTATTTTAGTGACGAAGCGCAAAAATAGTGATAAAAAAAAAGTTAAATCACTAAAGAGTTGCTTCCCTAGATGTAAGGTGAAGGTTTATGATCTGAAAACCCAACCCAAACTCGGCCAAAATCCGAGAGAAAAATTTCATTTTACGCCTTAAATTAAAGAAAGGGGCTCAAAAATAGCAATTCTACGTTTAAATTTTTTATATTTGGTGAAGCTTTTTCGCACATATAAATCAATATTTAGAACTTTTGGAAAAATCCATATTTCGCCATTTTTACGTTTTTAATCCATGTTTCAGCCATTTTTTTTGACATTTTCCCAATAAAAACGCAAAAATAAATGCGAAAAATACTCCTAAAAATCGATGTTCGGGAAATTTTTTAAAAATACACCCCCCCCCCCAAAGAGAATTTTTTCGATAATATTTTGACAGTTTTATTAGTCCATGTATGGTGTTTTTATTCCATATAATTTGCAACCCTAATAATCAACAAATAAATAAGGTCGCTGTCTGATCATTAGCATATAAATTAAATTTTGTGTTATTTTACATAGATTATTGTACAAATTTTAAAAGTTTTTATTTATGTAATTAAGGAATTTCGCAGTTGTATTCTTTTTTTTTTAAATAAATTTAATGAAATTTTAGATAAAAGCTCTTGATATGGCATAAAAAAATTTGAAAGAGATGACGCTTCGCAATAATCAGCAGAAAAACAACAATTAACATCATACTCTTCTAGGGTTCTTTATTGGCTTTTACATGACTAAATTTTGCTTTGATTTTATATAACTCAAAAAAATTTCCTTTCTGTATTTTTTTTTTAATCATTTCGGGTCACTATTATTCGAAGATAAATTTTTTCTGGAATTTTTATAAGAAAAAATGCAATGAAAACCGAAAAAATTAACTCACTAAGAAGGGCTTTATTGAATTTGAAGAAACATACCCTAAAAACAAAAATTTGGTTTTCATAAGAATTTTTTTTTTTCAAATCAACAATTCCCTCCCTGTTCATATTTGAAATTCGATATTTACCATCCTTCACTTTGTAATCATATTTAACGTTTTTATTCATACAAATGGTTTCCTTATTCATATGTTTAAATTGTAAAAAAATTTCTATCTGATTTTTTAAAATTGATGATTAGATTAAAAAAAACGTGTTTATACGGTCTACGTCAGTTGGGCGCTCACGGTTTGGCGCCCACGGTTGGGCGCTCACTTTTGGGCGCGCACGGTTGGGCGCCAGCATGTTTTTCCACTATAACTTTCTACAACTTTTTTCTTTGTCATCCAAATCCAACATTGTTGGTATGATTCGAAAGCTTAATGTATTTAGAAACTTTTTCTAAGCTATTGCTTCGTGATTAGACAAGTATCAAAAAAGTTATACATGAAAATTAAGAAAAACTCGAAATTTTAAAGTTTTTTCTTAATAAAAATTTTTCTAGGCTTGAAAATCTTTTCGCTTTTTGTAGACTAATAGAGCATGTTAAGAGCTTTCGAATGATACCAAGATTGTTGGATTTGGATAACATATAAAAAAGCTATATTGGAAAAACGTGCTGGCGCCCAACCGTGGGCGCCCAACTGACGGGTTCCGTGTTTATATTAAAAAATGGGACTGAAAAAATTAAATATTTATATAGCAAAGTTAATGGAACTGAAGAAACCAGCTTGATTAATAAATACAAATTGTCATATGTGATTATAGACTGGTTAAACGATTGCGGGTCCGTTGGGAGACTCGATTTCAAAATTTTTTGTGGACTGGATTTGCGGGATTAATCGGGTAAAGGCAGAAACTAGTGTGATTAGGAAATAAAAAACAATTTTTTTTAAATAATTAAATAATTTGGGTTATATAATTTTTTTTCTTTTTCAAAATTAGCACAAACCAAAAGATCTACCACCGACAAAAATGGGTTCTGGCCAATAAACAATGAATGACGACGGCCTCTAAATTTGTTAAACTAATTGTGCATTAATATTTAAAATATGTGGCTTTTTTCAATATTTTTAATATTTTCATAAATCTTATTTTCTTTGTGTAAATTTTATTTAAATAAACTTTTACTTTTTTTTTATAGGTGGTTAATCCATTCCATAATGATGATGGGGACATAAAATTTTTTTTTTCTCATAAGTTTATTTACTCGAAAATGTTTAATAACCCTAATCTTTGTCATTCCTTGAGAGTTAATAAATGATTTGATTCTAAATTAATTTTTACTAATTTTTTATAATAAAAATTCCGATCCCTTGACCTTTTTGATTTTATGACCGTTCCCCACCCGATTTTAAATGTAAAGCGGCAACTGGGCGATGGCCAACTGGCCGGCCGTCCAGTTTTTTGGGTATAACTCCTTTCAAGTTGTCCGAATGGCACTAATATTTTGTCACTCGGAAGCCCAATATTCTACAGTAGGACACCTATTTTTTGGGAGTTTGACCACTTCCCATGAACCGATCGAGCTGAAATTTTAACTGTTCGTTAGCAATTTTCAAAATATTAAGATTCTAAAAGTGAGAAGGCAAAATGACGATTGGAAAAATTTTTTACTAATTTCTTCCCAAATTGGGGTGTTCCATTAATATAAGGACACTTTTTCAGAAGGCTGTAACTTTTTGAGTTGCGCATTAAAAAATCTGAAAAAATTCATTTAAGCTTGTTTAGAATCTTAGTATTTTGAGAATTGATACGTACAGTTAAAATTTCAGCTCGATCGGTTCATGGGAAGTGGTCAAATTCCCAAAAAATAGGGTGTCCTTATTCTAATGGAACACAGTGTATGTAATTAGCCTGCAAATCAAAAAATTTATTATGTTTTGCTAATGCTGCAAATTTTATTCTTGTATGTTACAAACGGATGTTGTAGCGTTGAATATATATATATTAATGAATTGTTGTTTACACGCCAGAGATAGAGGCATTTTCGCCCATGAAAAATGCCAACATAATAATTAGCAAAAAAGAGGTTTTGCTCACTGGATAAGAAAGCAAATTTTGCACAGGGGGAGGAGGAGTAAATCAATTCGGCCGCGTCAGAGGATTTTGCCAACGCTTAACCTGTGGATTGAGATAATGGCGTTTAAATTTGGGCTGAAAAGCTCAAACAAAGCATTATTTTATTAATAAAAATTGAAAAACGAATGCAAATGGAGTTGCTGCGCATTGCCATGTATCATCGCTTCATGCCATTCTTATTTCTCTGCTTTTTGCTGTGCCGTGGGGCCCCGGCTAATGATGTAAAAAAGAAGAAAGGTAGGACCAAATTTCAATTCATTTTTATTTTATATTAAATAATACTTTTAAAATATTTTTAGGGGTATGGAATATTAGTGTTTTATTTTTATAAAGCCAGAAAATTTTTGGAAATTTGATAACAGAGTTCCGAAATTTTTTAAGAAAATGTTTGGGTTCAACGTCTAAAATATTTGTTGCACGTAATTCCGACTTCCAAAATTTTTTATTGCCTCGCGGCAACTTCTTCCCTTATAAATACTACATTAATATTTAAAATTATATAAATAAATGCCTGGTAAATTTGTTTAAAAAAATATATTTTTTTTTTCTATTTTTCTGCTTTTATAATTATGGCCCTATCACCCCTCTACACCCCCCCCCCCGCCAACACTCGAAAACAAGTCCCTAGTAACCTGGGCCTGGAAATTTTTATGATTTTAAAAGAAAACCATAATATAACCACCAAAAATTTTTTTTACCTAACTATCCAGTGGGTTTCAGGTTTTATGCGATACATTGGTGAGAGCGCAAAAGCAATTTCAAGCGTGGTTGGTTCGACAGTTCCATTTGGTGGCGGTCTTGGCTTCCCATTTGGCAGTGGTGGGACCACTTCCGGCACGCCATTAAGGCGAACGGCCAGCAGCGGCGCAGGGTTGACTAGGCAAAATCGCCATAATGGCTTGGATGGTGGGACCACTTCCGGCACGCCATTAAGGCGAACGATTAGCAGCGGACCAAATCGTCATAATGGCCTGGATGATGGGGCGATTTCTGGCACGCCATTAAGGCGAACGACCAGCAGCGGCGCAGGGTTGACTAGGCCAAATCGCCATAATGATTTGATGGCATTGGAACCGCTCAGAGAAGCAATGTATGTGCCAGCATCATTAGTGAATGGGGATAACGAAATTATGAAGGAGGTTAAAGAAGCGAGAGCAGAGGCGAAATGCAAACACAAATGTAATGCCAAAATTGTAATTTTAATTTTTTTATTAAATTTAAATCCTTTCAGGATTTGGCCAACTGTTGGGCAAAAGAGAACAGCAGATGAACTGATGAACACTTTTTTTCCCATTTTCAACCTTGTATTTCCTAGGGATTATTGGATTTGGAAACTTTCATATGTTTATTCTCCTAAATTGTTTATTTTTTTTGTTGAAAATTCTCTTTTACAAAAATTTTTTGTATTCTAAAAAATGTTTTTCGTGATTTTCTCAATTTATTCGGTTCAAGTCTAATTAAGGAAAATATATCAATTATAATTTTTACATTTATACAACCCAAAAACAACAAAAGCATAAAATTTAAAACAAATTTAAAAATGATTAGAAATATCAAAAATAAAATTTGTTTTTACATTTCATTTTCTTCGTCTTAATCAGCCAGACGAGCTTCATTTAGTATTTTGGCGGGATTATCATCAGCTGATGGATGAGTGTTCAATTCACATAATCTGTGGTCCCTAAACAATTAAAAAAGAGTAAAATTCCTTTTGTCATATTATTTTGAAATTTTGCCTTTTTGTCAAGAATTCTGGTCTAATTTTACAAAATTGGCAATTTCCAGTTATGAGGCCGCACTTTTAAAAGTTGAAAGTGCGGCCCCATAACGGAAAAGTACCCAAAATTTATAATTAAATTTATTTTTTATTAAATATCTCATTTTTTCGGAAATTTATTTAAAAAAAAATTGCCTTGGATCCGCCCAACCACCATTTGGTCCGGACGGAACACCTTTCATATGCCCATTGACATGAGACACTTCCAATTTTGACGGGAAAAATGAATCGTTAACTCTATCGAACAAATCCCTTCAAAAATAAATGATAATTACCATTTACATTAATTAATTAGTCAATTAATTGATCAAGCTGACAATGCCTGGTCCAATGATCGGCGATCGTTCTCACATTTGTGCCAATGCACGCCACAGTCACCGACATGAATTACCCTTAATTAATAGTAAAATAAATTGTAACCCAATTAATTAATGTTTAATTAGGACCAAGCCTTTAATTAATGACATTTTTATTTTTATATATTTTAAAATGTGTCATTAAATCCGACCGTGGTGCCTCGGTGTAGATCACTTCAAACCTTTTGGGCAAACATTGAATGCTCAACTGCAACAAGGTCCAATCCCAATTGTAATCGTCCCATGTACAGAAAAACAGGAAAAGCAGCGAATTATAATGATTTAAATTTTATTTCTAATTTTAATTAATTTATTTGTTAATTTGATTAAATTAACGGACACATGTTTATCATTTTTTTAAATGAAAATCCGTACAAATTGAGCCTAATAATCCCAAAAAAGAAGCCATTTTTGTTGAAAATCTGTTAACAAATCTCACTCAAATTTTCAAAATTTCCCCCGGCGGCGCCTATCGGCACCGCCGGACCCCTTTCTTCCCCAAAAGTTTTTCTGGAAAAAGCGCGCCGAAAAAAGTGGTGTGATAAGTAAATCTAAATTTCAAATAATATTCGACCATTTAGTCCAAAAAATGATTAATTGTTTGAAATAATTAAAGAACACTGCGACACCCAATTTATTTATATTCTCCGCATAATTGGCAAATGTGCTTGGATATGTTCCAAGACAAAGCATTTCACAATTGGAGCAAATGCTTAAATTAATTTTTTATTTTAATTTATACCATAAAATAATTGCCCAAAATTCAAAAATTACAAAAAAAATTGTTAGGATTAAAAAATATTTTTAAAATTTACTTTTTACGATTTTTGACAATCAATTGAAGTGTATGCAAAAAATCCGGTGCCACAATATGGTCCTCTTCGAGTAAAATCAAAAATTTGTCATTTAGGCCATATTTTGGCATTAACACCTCGAACATGTAATTAAGCTAAATTATTATTAATTTAAAAATGTAAAAAATATAAAATTAATTCAAAAAATATTAATTAGGAAGTGATTAATGACTAAATATAAAAATTGATTCAATTTTCATGATTAAAAATTTTAAAAATTTTGTATAAGCAAATTCCATCTTTTCAATAAACATGGACTAATAATAATTATGAATTCCAAAAAAATATATTTGTTTAATAATTAGTCATTTTAATGATTTTTTGTAGAAATTTTCACTATTTTGTACCTTCCACCACCAGTGATGTTTCATTTGTGCTAGAATGGCATTGCGTTTTTCTTCACTAAAACAAAATTATTATTTTAAATTAAAAAATAAATAAATTTTAATTTTAAAATCGCACTTCTCTTTAGCAATTGGACCAGTGAATTCTTTGGGATGAGCACTATATGGAAAATTGATGTGAATCGTCTTAAATAATAATTTATTTTTTTATTAAGTAAATTTTTTTCCAAATAAAAAAATTATTATTTATTAAATAACCCTGCAAAATCCAATGCTTCGTATCACAGCACTTATTTCTTCTGATTGAAAATCGCTGCTAAATACCAATAAAACTCGTCCAATTAAATACGCATTTGACAAGCTTTTAATTAGCGATTTCAAATATTTCACCCGATCATGGACCTTAATTTATTTTTAGTAAATTTGAATAATATTTATATATTTTTTTAATTGATTTTATTTCAAAAAACAAATTTAAATATAATTACCTGGATTATGATCACATAATCTACATTTTCCGCATTAGGGTCATCAAATTTGTCTATTCGGTCCGCAGAAATAATAGAGCTCTATATGAAAAAGAAGGTTCGAAAATTTAATCCGATGTTAAAAAAACCGGAAATTCACACTAATAAAATGAATGTAATAATTTTTTCTTAAAATTCAATCGATGACGATTTATTGAAAAAATTCTGCTTTTGCTTTTAAAGCTTATTTTTCGTGGCTTTTTCATGCTAACAATTGAGAACCCACGTAAAATGGACCCAAAATTATGAAAATAAGCAAAATATTATAGAAAATATTTTTATTTATTACCGGATTTACAGAAATGGTTTCAATTTTCTTGAATTGTTCACCAACAGCTGTTCTAATTTCTGGCAATTTAAAAATTTTTGACGAATTTATCAACAATTTATGCCATTCTAAATTAATGTTCATGTCGTCCAAATTTGGCAATCTGTCAATTTTGCTCGGAATTTCATTCCCATTTTTTGGCTCAGACATTTTTCTGTCGTTGGAGTTCAGAAACATGGAATTTAGCTCAATTTTTTGCCAATAAATTGATTTTGTTGCATTGAATGTTACATAAAAGAGGAATGGCAACAGAAAAATCAACTAAAATTTAAATTTAATTTAATTAAATGGATATACTTAATTATTTATTTTCATCACCGCGATAATAAAAATGATTGTCGAAGGGCGAACAATGCGCAAAATAAAGTCGTGCATAAAAAAATTATTTTTACAAATTAATTAAAAAAAAAATTTTTTTATGAATTTGTGGGGCGAAAATGGATTTTAACAAATATATCAATTCACAACATTTATGTTTATATTTGAGATTTCCAATCTGCCAATGTTCGAGAATAAATTGGAGTGGGTGATGGAGGGATTATCTTACGAATTTGCATTGATTAATATTGAATGGAGACGAATATGTATGTTGTATAAACATTTCGCACCAATTATTTTTATAAAAAAAATTTTTCTTTTATTAAATTATTATTAAAATAAATTTTAATTAAAAAAAAATTCTGCCGGAATTTACCACATTTGTTTAAAATTATTTTGAGTGAAGCAAATGTTGCTTTATTTTGGATAAACAGGTATTTATTTATCTGATCTAATAATTAATGTGAATTAATGTTTCTTTTTTTATCTTGAAAGTTCATGTGAAACATTTAAAAATTTTGAAATATAAAAGAAAAGTGAATAAAAAAAACCTCGTAACTCTTTAAACACATAAAATTAATTGTATTAAAATTATAATAATTGTTAAATAATTAATGTATGAAAAATCATAAAAATAAGTAATAAATAAGCAATTTAACACTCTAATATACATAAAAAGTCAAATAATATTTTATATTTTTTATAAACGATTAGGTAGTAAGAATAAATGAAACTATTTTTGGTTCTATTTTAATGTAAATATAATCTTCCAGGGAGGAATTCTCCTAAAACACTGAAAAAAAATTAATATAAAGTTAATTATAATTAAAGTTAATTAAAATTTTCATAATTTCTCAGCCACTTTTTGACATTTTTTCAATTTAATAAAATGTCAAAAATTTAAACAAAATAGTATTACTCATTCATCAGTCTCATTAAACACTTGACATATGGAAACATAATTTTAATAAAAAATTCTAACTAAATGACAAAACTGAATCATCAAGCAAGTTTTACAATTTTGTTATTTAATATCGGCAAGAATATGTTCTCTCTCAATCCATTTTCAAAAATTATTTTATTGCTACAAATGTCGATGTTTGCTTTAATTTTCTTCTTTTTATTCATCAATATTTTTATTGAGGTATTATTTAATGATTAAATAATTATATTTAGGCTGATAATTTATAATTACCTAAAAATATACCCCTATGAATTGGAAAATTTCTTAAAATTCTCCATCAAAATTTTTTTTCTTGACAAAAAATTATTTTGAGCATTTTTTTGTACCTATTTAAATACCTATTTCGCGATTTTTCTTACCTAAAATTAGCAGCTCTAATAATAATATTTAATTTTATTTTAAACGAAATTTTTAATTAAAATTATATACTTTACTAATAAATTACAAATAATTTCTTCTTTTTTTTGAATTGGCTTCATGTTTAGCCCGTTTCGATGGCAATGAAAAAATCGAGCAAAAGCTGCAAAGTTGGCGTAGGCAATCTGACGGACGAAAATGGCAACGTGGTGATGAAAGGACGATTCAAAATGTGCCCAAAAGGATTCAAAAAATGTGCCAAAAATGAGGCTTTTGGCACCACGGCATTCTGCGTTGAGCTGTTGGAATGAATATGAAGAAAATTGGAAAAATATGGGAAAATGATACTTAATTAATTCAAAATGTTAATAATAATGGAATATAATAAATGTGACATTGTTGTAATAAGTGATTTTCAATGTTAGCTTTATCATAGGATTGTATCCATCTCGCGGCGAAAAAATGTCGCGAATCTTTTTGATGTCTGCAGAAAATTGTAAAATGTATAAAATAACTTCTTGCGAGCGGGAGGGTGTAAAATTAAAAAAGTTCAAGAATTTTTTACGACTTACACCTTTAAGGTCTCCAGGAACATTTGGGCAGTGAACTCCGACATTCTTATTGACTAATGTCGAAGAATTCAGGCCCCGTACTAGAACAACAAGTGGAAAATTCAAATTTTAAAATTAATTAAGATTATATCTAGTGAAATGGAACAAAAAAAGTCAAATGTACTTCAAATTGGTAATTTTTTTTTTGTTGCAAAAATTGATATCAAATTTTAATGACTTCGTCAATCACTGACTGAACTTTTTTTTTTTAATATTTCGTAATTGTATTAATTAATTAAACCTTTTCTAAAAGGGCATTTTCCAATATAATCAGCAACGTACTTATTTATTCATTTATCGAGCAATCACAAGGTACGGAAAAAGTACATTTACAGTGGTGCAAAAGTACAAAAAAAATAAAAACAAAGCAAACGAAATAAAATAAAATAAAATAAAGTTCACAGGATGGTACAAAATACAGTCAGGTGCAAAAGTAATGGGGAACAACAATTTTTTTTTTGTTGAAAAACCCGGTTTTCTCAAAAATGAATGGTGAGAAAAAAGAGTTATTTACGCCAAAAGAAACATTAATTAATGCACTAACAAATACCCAAAAACTGCACCGATAACACTTTTGTCCTCGAAAGGAACCCAATGTTTAAGGCAGCAACAACAGCATTATGAATTTAGATGTTTTTAGGGCCTAGTTTCTGAAAATCTTAAATTTCTGAATTTCCATTACCTCTTTAGGCAGTTTATTCTTTAAAAAAGTTATGGGGCTCTCTCTCTATTGCACTTTATGAGTCCAAAGGTATTTTATGAGTACAATCAATTGACAATACCTGCTTTTTATACAATAACTTTGTGCATGTTCGAACAAATCCTATATTTTTGGTATCATTCGAAAGCACAAAAGTCTGAATAATGTAATAATTCGAGAAAACGAGAGAATTTTAACATTTAAAGAAAGTCACAAACGAAAATAATCAACAATTTACTTAATTAATCACTTATATTTTTTGCCAATTGCCTAAACGCTGAGATTTTATATACCTATTTTAGCTTAGTTAGACTTTGTGCTTTCGAATGATTCCAACAATATAGAGTTTGTTCGAACATGAACAAAGTTATTGAATAAAAAGCAGGTATTGTCAATTGATTGGACTCATAAAATGCCTTTGGACTCATAAAAGTCGATTGGACTCATAAAGTGCAATAGAGCCAAAGTTATTTTTTGTTTTAGAAATATATTTTTGTTTTATCAAAAATTTGATAAAAATAAAAATTAAAAATACGGGTTTATATTCCGTATGTATTTTTTCAAACGATATTGCATACCTATTCCGGTAAATCTTTGGCTCAAAATCCTATTTTTCTATAAAAGTTAAAAAAAAATTTGTTCCAGATTAAATGAATTTATCGAAATTATGCATTGATCGATTCCTTTTATATTCTTCGCTGATTCTTCATCCATCATTTGTAAATTGTGAACGCAAAATATTGAACCGATTTAATCGCACTAATTGATCTCGTCATTTGCTGACCAATTTCATTCATTTATTTTACTTACATATTAAAGAAAATAAAATTTAATAAATGAATCAAATAAAAACTACTATGGTTACAAAATTGTAATCTTTAAAAAAATTTATGGTTTGAACATGAGTTCGCAATTTTTTATGAATTTTAAAAATTTATCCATTGTAACCATTTTTCATTTTGATCACCTTTTTCTGATCAGTTTTTGGGTGTTAGGGCCAAAAAAGGCAAAATTGACAATAGCAAATCGACCATGTGAGGATTTAAAAAACCTTATCATTTTCGGCGAATAACATGGTCAAAAAGAACACACAAATTGTTGACATTTTCTTCTTATCTCTCCATATTTTGTTAATTTTTTTTAACTAATTTTCATTCATATTTATGAGAATGTCATTTAATTTTAATATTTTCAGATAGTAAAGAAAAAACTTTTTAATTTTTTAGATTTAAAATTTAAAGGATTTTATTGTTTTTTGGTAAATGCAATTTTTATTCCGTCAAATATATAAAAATTCATATTTATCTTCATCATTTCTGTCCACAAATGGCTTCCAATCGACATTTTATGTAATTTATGTGATTTATTTTAATTTTCATTTCACAATTTAATTTAAAGATTTATGTATTAGCACATTTAATTTAGGTTTATTAATTGAACATGGTTTATATATTTTATTTTATTTAAACAAGGTTATATATATTTTTTTTATTTATGCGAAAGGAATCAGATCAGTAGACAAATTTTTTTTGAAAAATTTTAGAGGGCATAAAATAATTTTAAAAAATCTAATTAATTGTTTAAAAAAAATTTTCCGGGGGGTTTCATGGCCGCTGATCATGAATATGAACTTGAGCATCACATCGGAGAATCATGGAGCACGCATTTTGGCACATTTAAAACTGATTTTGAAAAAAAAAATCTCAAAAATGTTCGACTTTTGGGTTAGGGATTCGGAAATTCGTCAAATAGAGTTCATATTCATGATCAGCGGCCCCGAAAACCCGGGAAATATGTTTTTATCGTTGAAAACAAAACAAAAAAATTATGTGGGTCATACTGTATAAGTACCAAATCATGTTATATTTACATAAATTTCTTACAACAATTTTAAATTTAATTTATATTTTTCTGATTTTAGCATAAACATTTGCAAATTGAACGTGTTGCTGAGGATGCCAAACAGTGTAAGCCCGAAGGCAGTGCTGATCAGCTCCAGTTTGGGCTTCATTATTCCGATCACATGATGGAGGTTGATTGGACCGCTCGAGACGGATGGGGACGACCAGTGATCTGTCCGCTCAGGGAAATCAAGCTTCATCCGGGAGCAAAAGTAAGAAAAAATGTAAAATCAATAGAATATATTTTAAAATAATTTTTTGTTATTATTATTATTATAAATAGGATGCATAAAAATTAATTAAGAAAAAAGATGTTGTTATTTTTTTGTGGCATTTTATAAATTTTGAAGGCGATTTTTTAAATATTTACCTGGTGGGACCAATTGGCAAAAATTTGTAAATTTTTTCGCCATACACTATTTTCAATCACCGCAGCAAAAGCATCAATAAAGTAACGTTAAAAAAATTTATTTGAATATACAAAAATAAATTTAATAATAATTTTTAAAACGATCTTTTAAAATTCTATAATAATATTTTCCATTTTACCATTATTTCCTGCATTTTTTACATTATATATTTTGGTTTGTTTTTAACTTTTTCGCTATTAAAGATTCATGCTATACTTATAAATATTCTCTTTTTAAAATCTGATTTATAAATACAAACAATATTTAAATAAATATAATATAATATATATATATATATATTAATTGTTATGTTTAATTCTTTTCAGGTCCTTCATTATGCGGTGGAAATTTACGAGGGTATGAAAGCGTTCCGGGGTGTCGATGATCGGATTCGACTTTTTCGGCCGGAAATGAATATGGCACGAATGAAAAAGTCTGCTGCTCGTGCTGCAATGCCGGTTTGAAATTCAAAAACACAAAAATTTATTTTAATTTTTCATAGAATTTTTTAAAAAAAATAATTAGAAGAAGGCCAATCGAAATTTTGCAATGGATTAGTGCCATAAATTGACACTTTTTAAACCGCTTTTTTGCGGCAGGCTTTTTTGAAAAACTTTTTTGGGAAAAGGCCGGCAGGAAGAATTTTTGTAAATTTATTTCGGATTAGTTAAATGATTTTCACCAAAAATGCCAATTTTTGCGATTTTAAGCCAAATAATTTGTAAATAAAATTTAATTCATCTATCAAATAATATTATTTATATTTATTAATTTTTTTTTTGAATGCCAGATTGCTTCTTGGGTGGATATTTATCATTTCATTTATATTATAAAGGATTTTGATGCGGATGAGTTGCTGAAAGTGATCATTGAGCTGGTCCGCCTTGATCGCGATTGGGTGCCCGCCAAGTCACCCGCTTCACTGTACATTCGTCCGACACTGATCGGCACCGACCCAGTCAGCCCGGTGGACCCGCCACGATCAGTCAAAATGTTCGTTTTAACAGGTAATTTGAAAAAAAAAATATTGAAAGGTCCCGTTCCCAAGAACTGAGACCAATACCGAAAGAGTCATCTAGTTAAACTTGTAAATTCATAAGTACAATATCTTTATTTTTAATTAAAAAAATTGGAAATTTTTTGGAGTTTTTAAAACAAAATTTTAAATAAACGACTATCGCGACCGATACTCTCGAGCATCTATTACTCAAATTCATACCTGTCTACTATATTCAGGTCAC
Organism: Heterodera glycines; assembly: GCA_004148225.2. Classification (NCBI taxonomy): domain Eukaryota; kingdom Metazoa; phylum Nematoda; class Chromadorea; order Rhabditida; family Heteroderidae; genus Heterodera; species Heterodera glycines. The sequence goes on along the minus strand of CP049709.1, from coordinate 21,948,550 downwards.
GGTAAATAAAAAAAGAAGTGAAACTTTTTTAGAAAAAAATTTGCCTAATTAATTTTTTGACTGTTTTTAACACTTTAATTATTGTTCATGGAGTAAACATGAAATTTAATTAATTTTTGGCCCGGTCGGCATGTACTTTGCCGTCACACAGCCCGTGTCACTGTATGCGGACCCAAGTGTTGTCCGGGCATTCCCTGGCGGAGTCGGTGGCTTTAAAATGGGATGGTTAGTTGAAAGTTTCAAATTTTAATTAATGCGAAATTTTCGGGGTCTGTGCATTGTCGGGGAATGGAAATTTACATCAGAAAAAATGCATTAAATTACATAGATTATTAAATTCGAGGGCAAGATGGAGATTTCGAGAGTTGGATTTGTTCAAAAATTACCAAGATTTACGGGGTATTGGGTGTGAAATATGAGATTTCTGCCAACAATGGCGAAATTGTCAGGGAGCCGTCAGAGACGGGGACTTCAAGAATCGGGTTCGGGCATTTAGCCAAAAAAAATGACGAAATTTGTCAAATTCTGCAGGAGAAAGATATTAATTATCTTGGATTTACCCCCAATTGGACGTAAACTTTGTGAATCCGGAATTACCCATAAATGGGCTAAATTCTCGAAGAATTCTTGGGGCCCTATTTTAAAATTTAAATTGAAAATTTTTTCTACTTTTTTTAAGTTTTTTTAATTTTCATTTATTTTAGTAACTATGCACCAACAATTGCTGTCGGTGAACTGGCATCCAAGTATGGATGCCAACAAGTGTTATGGTTGTTTGGCAAGGATGAATTGTTGACCGAAGTTGGTGCAATGAACATTTTCATCTACTGGAAAAATGAAATTGGAGGTGGGACCAAAAAACAATTAAATTTAATTATTAAAATAATTATTTTATTTGAAATAATTGTATTAATGAATGTTTTGTAAGAATTATTTGGCATTATTGAACTATAACTCAAAAATTAAATAAAAGAGATTTCGAGATTTTAATTTTTTTTTGAGCACAACAACTTTAATAAAAATCATTAAAAAAAATTTATCGAGAATTTGAAATTTTATTACTTGTTTGGTACTAAGTTTTTTTATAACAATCCGAAAAATATGTGTCTTACCAAAAAATGAAGAAACAATTATTTTGTTCAAATTCTCAAATCAAAATGATTTCGGAAATTAAAAATAAAAAGAATAATAAGCACATTTTCATTTTCTTCGTCATGAGATTTTGTCGAAATTTAACTTTTCAAATATGTGCTTTTTATTAGTATGAAGAGATTCATATATTTTTTTTATTTCTCGAAAATTTAAAAATTTTTATTTTCAAAGCAAAATTAAGTGTTTCACGCGCAATTTTGCGAATGTTAGTATATTTGATTTGAATTTTAAATTAAAATTTAATAGAAATGGAATTGGTCACACCGCCACTTGACGATGGATTAATTATGCCGGGTGTAAGCCGTGATTCGGTGAATTTTTTAATCAATAAAATATACATATAAATTCCAAAATACTTTTTAATCCTTTTTTAAAAATTGGCTTTTAGGTGCTAGCATTGGCACGAGAATGGGACGAATTTCGTGTGGTCGAACGCTATCCATCAATGCGCGAGTTGCGAAGGGCAATTGACGAACAAAGGGTTTATAAAAATAGAAATAATTATTATTAAAATTAATTAAATAATTGCTTTATGTAGATTCAAAAAAGAATTTCATTAACAAATTATGACGAAAAATCCAATTTATTTATTGATTACAGTTTCTGACTCAATAAAATTTGTAAATTTTCTCTGTTTTAATAACGAACAGATGTTCTACATATACTCTAATTAGATTTTGGTTACAAAACTCATTTAAAAATTAGTAACCTTTTTTTATTTTAATGCAAAATTTAGTGCCAAACAATATTGTATTAATTCAATTTTAAAAAAATCAGAAATCATAAAAAAAAAACCAAATTTCATTTGGCTGTTAGAATCGAAAAATTCAAAATATAAATAAATTAGAAACAAAAAAGCGAAAAATAATATTTATCTTTTGATAAATTGCCAAAATTTATTTTTGTTAGTAAAATTTAATATTCGAATTTACTGATAAGCAATTTTCGAATTTCAAATTTGTATTTCAACAATTTAGCTGTTCCAAATTTTCGGCTCCGGCACCGCCTGTGCCGTGTCTCCGGTCGGTCGTATACTGTACCGTGAGCCGGGCACGGGCCAAATGGAGGAGCTGTTGATTCCGACAATCACTTCTAGCGCCCATGTGATGCAAAGGCTTTACAAAACGATCACTGACATACAGTATGGGAGAGTTATCAGAAGTGATTGGACGCGGACAGTGGCATAATGGCATAATGCCTATCATTATTTAAAATTTCTTTAATTATTTTAGAATCATTGTGGTTGCAAATTATATGTAAAAAAATCACAAATATATGTAAGAAATATGTACAAAAACTCAATAAAAATATTTTAATGTGATTATTTTAAAAAAATTATTATTTATTAAATAACCCTGCAAAATCCAATGCTTCGTATCACAGCACTTATTTCTTCTGATTGAAAATCGCTGCTAAATACCAATAAAACTCGTCCAATTATTTAAAAAAAAAACACGCTTTTAATATTTTTTTTCAAATATAATTTATTTGAATTGAACGCTTAAATATTTATAATAAATAAAAATCCCAATTTTTGTTCGTAAACACAAAAAAGATAGTGAATGAACGAAAAATTAACGGATAAAAAACATATTCAATAAAAGTTAATTATTGCATATTTTATTTTTGAATAAAATTTGTCAAAAAATGCTTAAATTTACCTTTTTAGAAAATTTATCAATTAATCACATTGAGATTTGAAAAAAAAGAACAGTTGTTAACAAATTATTGAAATGCAATTCATAATTTTTTCGAAAAATGTAAATTCTAAATCATAAAACTAATTATGACAAAAACATATTCAAAAATAACCTTTGTTGATGAATTATTTTCGCTACAAAACATTAATGCGCAATAGTTAATTATATTAAATGAAAAACCAATTACCCCATTATCAAAACGCATTTAAATTCAAATTTATTATCATATAATTTTTAATATATTAAAATTATTTGAAATCGAAAAATATGAAATATGCCCACCATCATTATTTATAATTATATTTTGGTTGCCAAATTTGATCAAATTGAAACGGTCAAGAAAAAAGTACAACAAAAATCTTTTGTTGAAATATTTGGAGAAAAGTTGGGACAAAAAGAAGAACAAGAAGAAAATCTGGAAGAAAAAAGAGAAATAATTGGCAAATATTATAAAATAAAAGAGAAAATTAAACAAAAAAGGAAGATTATCGAAATCTGTGAATTTATTTTTTTAACGTATTTATCACGAAACAAATTAGTCTTTGTACAAAATCCATACCCTAATTTGTTAATTTGTTTATTCAGTAAAATTGAGACGGTAAGATTCCATATTGAGAAAAAATATAGCTAATATTGATAAAATTAGAGTCGCTCGGGACAGGGGATTTTTGGGAAAACCGGGAAGGGGACTGACTAAACATCAGGTACACATGAGTAGTTAAAGTCTACAAATCCGCCGGATTACGGTAGCCTCCCATACCTATGGGAGGGGTGCAAGGCCAACTGAGCGCCAGCCACCTAACCAAAAGCTTATTTCAGATTCTTTATCAGCGCCCTAAAATACAGCTAAAGACATATTTTTGGAGGATTTTGGGTAAAAAAATGTACACTCAAAAAACATATGCAACCCCCCCCCCCATTGGTCCCGAATCACAAAAAGAGTTTTTAATGTTAAAACTTTCTTTAAAAAAGAGATAAAAATATAAATAATATACCTCTTGTAATGCAAAAAATTACAGATTTTTCTTTATTTTTTAAGCTTTATCCACTAATATTGTCCAACCCTGAAGCGAGTTATTAATTTTTAAAAATTAGCGTAAATTTCCCTGGCTCAAAAAATGAAAAATTTAAAACAAATTCAGAATTTTCTGAAAGGTTTATATTCGTATTTGAATAGTTTCGAGGGTTTTGTCAATTTTTTGTAAATATTTTTGCAATTTTTCAAATTTTTCCCGCAAAATTCAAAAATTTTTAACAAAAATGCAACAAAAAATGATTTTTTTTTGACGCGATTACATTTTTTGGCGACATGTTCAAAAAAATTTCAAAAATTTTTCACTAAAAAATCAGTCGAAAAACAATCCCCCCGTCTCCATTTATCCCCACGTATCTAATAATCCCCCCCCCCTTTCTAAGGAGGTTGAACAATAATCCCCCCGGGGTGATAATTAGAGATAATACGGTACTCACATGACCATGATTTTCAACCAAAACAGGGGATTAAACCTTGATTTTAAATTCATTTTTTAATTTTATTTATTTATTTTTTACAAAAAAAAACCTTAAAAACCAAAAAAGTGATTCCATTAAACTGTAACCAATGAATAGAAGTTTAGTCGTGTTATAAGCTTTTATTTTTTGCATTGCACATCGTTTTTTTTTCATTTTACATATATTTATTTGGCTTTTTCAAAAGTTTTAGTATTTTCAGAAATAAATATATTTTTAATGAATTAATATTTATTGTTTTAGGTCACTCAATGGCACATCAAATTTCCTTTTGGCACTTTGCTCCTTTTTCGAAATTCTTCACCAATTTGGCCATTTTCTGTTCGTTTACATCGCATTTTATGGACAAAATTTAATTGAGTATCGTTTGGCAGCAAAGATTGTATTTATCTCATCACTTGGTTATGGTAATTTTAAAAATTTTAAATTTTATAAATTATTTGGCAGGTGCAATTTATATTTCAATGCTTTTCACTGGCGTTGACCGACTAATTGTAATAATTTTTGACGAAATGTATGCAATTATCGCTTATTAAAATAAATGAATTAATTTAATTTAAATTTATAGGAACAATAAGCATAAAATTCGTTTGTATTTGGCAACTGTCACAATTATGTCTGCTTTCTGCGGTTGCATTTCTACTGTTTCACTGTACCAAGATGCACAATTGCATGGTGATTTGATGATCACCGGTTGCACTGTCGATTTTTTTTATGGTTTAATTATAAATTTAAATTAATAATTATTTTAGTTTACGCCAATCTTCCGTATCATTATTTGTTTGTTGATCATTATTATCACTTTCATCATTTATATGGTTGTTGGAATGGTGTTCAAATTTAAATCTGCCGGTTGCTTAATGCTTAATTACACTATTCAAATTTTAATTACCCACTAATTTAGGTTTACCCACGGCTGATGTGTATTTACTACAACAATAAAAATGTTTGGTCTTCGACCAAAACAAATGTTGTCAAATAAATAAATAATTTATTAAACAAATAAATATGGAGGACAGCAGGGAATAAATAAATAAAATAATGAAATGGTGGAATGAATGGGAGAATGCCCGGAATGGGGAAAAGGGAGACATATTTATGGGGCTTGTCAAGGGGCGGGGAGAGAGACAATGAGAGGGAAAGAAAGGGAAAATATAATCAATAATTTGTGTGGTCCCTTATCCAACATTCTCAATTAAGCGCAGAAACAATTAAAAATGGAGACCATCGTCAAAATAAAATTATGTAATCTGAAATCAATAAAAGAAATAAAAAAAGTGACCAAATCACTTTTATTTTTAAATTTCATCTTTAATTTTTCTGATCAATTTTTTGGAATAGAAATTGTTTTTATTTTGTTTTTTAAATTCAATTTAATAAGTTTATTTCTGAAAAATAGAGAAAAACGTGTAATTTCATTAATTAATTGGCAGGTGAATTGTTGAAACTTACCACAATTTGGCGTTAAATTCAAGTAATATAATTATGGTCAATTGAGATCTTTTGGCACTTTGCTACGTGTTTGAATTGCTTTTTCATTTTGGCAATTTTCTGTTAGTTTAAATCGCATTTTCTGGCGCCAGAATTTCATTCATAGTCAGTCGCCTGGCAGCAAAAATTCTCTTGGCAATAGAAAAAACTTAGTGCTATCGAAATAATATCAAGATTATAAAATTTGATTCATTTTGGGAATTTCAAAAATTTTCCATTTGATGGTTTTTTGAGTAACGACCAATCACTTCAGTACTTCTCCGATCACTGCTTGGTTTCTGCAAGTAATCACTGCAATTCTGTTGAACTTGGCGCTGCGTCGAATGGACCCATTTTATATTTTACGACGCAAATTAAACTTAAATGGTTTTAATTATTTTATTTATTTAGCACGGAATATCGGAACGCATTTCGGGATGCATTCCAATAATATTCAAACGAAATGTAAACGTAATCAAAGTTTCTCCACAGCAGAATTGAAGCACAGTTGCCCTAACTGCTGGATATAATCGCAATCTGCCCCATCCCCTCCCGATACTCTCATAGTTTTTGGCAACCAACCGACTGTTTTGATTAATTTTCTCTTTTATTTTATAATATTTTCCAATATTTCTCTTTTTTCTTGCAGAATTTCTTCTTGATCTTCTTTTTCTCCCCACTTTTCTCCAAATATTTCATCAAATGATTTTTGTTCTACTTTTTTTTTGTTGACCGTTTAAATTTGTTATCAAATTTGATGTTAAAATTTACATTTAAAAATAATAGAGGTAATAATAATTTCATTTTCTTACAAATATTCTCAAATGAATTTTTAACAAAAGGCAAATTATTGTTTTTCGATTGTTGATAGCTATTTATTTATACATGAAATAAAACTAACAAAAAATTTCTTATTAAACGAACTACAAAATATTGAATAATCTTCTGTTTTGAAACTATTTGTTTCCTGAGCTCCCAGTGGTCTAAAACGCACGAAAAACATTTTTTTTTTTTTGGTGGATGTTAAGCTACTTTTCGAGTTATTAGTGCCTATTTTCTAGGTTTTATTTTTAGAGCAAAAAAAAAAGAAAGAAAAATTTGGAAAGAACCTATTTTTTGCCTATTTTGGCATTTTGCCCAAAATTACTAACAAAAATGTAATAAAAACGAAAAATATACCCCTAACAAATAAGAATCGACCTCAAAAATTTTTCAAAAAATACACCCCTAAGAAATGAAAAATTTTTCAAAAATTCATCTCCAAAATTTATTTATTTATTTTCTTAACATGAATTTTGATTTAAAAAATTATTTATTCAATACTGATTTGGCATAATTTTTTAATTTTTTGAATACATTTTTTAATTTTACACCCCCTAAAATGAGGTTTTTTTAGTGCCTATTTTCCATTTTTAGAGCCAATTTTTAGGATTTTTAGAGCCTAAAATCACATCTCTATTTTTCTTCTTTTAATACACAATTTGATAAAAATTTATGTTTTTCAAAAAAGCCTCTTTTCTTAATAATTTGATTTTATATTATAAATTTTAATTTCGAAATTTTAGAATTATTATTTGTCATAAATTTTTTTCGATTAAAATGCTTATAAATAAATAAATAAAATCAAGTTTAATCATTTTAATAAAAGAATTCATTTTTTTTATTTTTGAATTTATAAAATATGTTTTTTAGTCAAACTTTGGACAATAAAGATGTAACACATAAAAAGAAGCAAATAAGACTGACAGATAATATAAAAAATATTTTTGTCTATAATTTTCGTTCGCATTTTAAAATCACGTGAAAATTTGAAAGAAAATCCACAAATTTCCGCTAAAAAGATTTTTTGTATGTTTTTGTCTAATAAAAGCCACATCTATTAAGGAAATGAAAAAGGGGTATTTAAGCGCACAGAAAAAACAAAAAAGAATCACTAAATTATTTTTTATTCATTAATTAAATTGAATTTAAAAATTTTTTTGCCATGTTTTCTCTGCTGCTCTCCATCTACCCAATTGTCTTTTTGGTCTATTGCAATGCAATGCCAAGTAAATTCAAATAAAGTTAAAAAAAGAGTCAAATTTTAAATATTTAAACCATTCAATTAAAAATTTATTTTTCTAAATTAAATTTTAAATGTTTAAACCATTCAATTGAAAATTTATTTTTCTAAAGTGGCATTTTTCACAAAATTATGAAATTTAAATTCCACAGATTTCCCGTGCTGCCCGGGAAGTCAGCAAGTGGTTGCTGTGATGTCCAAATACATTAACACTTTCACTGGTGTGGACAAATCTACAGTATGCTCAACCGCAAAAAATACTGTGGAAGGAATAAAAAATGAACTGTCCTATCGCGTG
>CP049709.1:21913921-21939359 GCA_004148225.2 Heterodera glycines | reverse complement strand
TTTGTTAATTAATTTGCCACTTAATTGATTATTAATTAATTAAATTAATTACCCATTGGCTTCTCAATCAGCTCAATGCACGCCTGCAGGTCCAAGCCGAAGTCGATGAATGTCCATTGGATGCCCTCCCTTGCATATTCCTCCTGCTCCAGCACGAACATATGGTGGTTGAAAAATTGTTGAAGCTTTTCATTAACTGAAAATAAAAATTTATATAAATTTAGCAGCCCATCAAAATTTATTAAATTTGTATTTAATTATTAAAATTTAATTAAAGTAGCCTGTCAACTATTAAGAAAATAATTAATTTAATTAAAGTAGCCTGTCAACTATTAAGATTTATAATTTGTATTAATTATTAAATTTATAAATTTGTATTTAATTATTAAATTTATAAATTTGTATTTAATTATTAAATTTATAAATTTGTATTTAATTATTAAATTTATAAATTTGTATTTAATTATTAAATTTATAAATTTGTATTTAATTATTAAATTTATAAATTTGTATTTAATTATTAAATTTATAAATTTGTATTTAATTATTAAATTTATAAATTTGTATTTAATTATTAAATTTTGTATTTAATTATTTCCACATTAAAAACCAAAAAAAAATATAACAATTTTTCATCATCCAAATTTCTCAAAAAATTTCGTTAAATTTTTCAAGAATTAGCAATTTTGGGTAAACATCTACTTAGTGTATTAAAATAAACCCAATAAATTTTTTTAATTTGATGACCCAAAAAGGGGAATTTTGGTAATTTTTTGTATAAAATCTGTTTATAAATTGCATTAAAATTTACAAAATTTTCCCGACGACGCCGCCTATCGGCATCGCCTGACTGTGACCCACCCCCTTGCCCAAAAATTTTTTGAAAAAAGTGTGCCACAAAATATGCGGTTTGAAATTTTTTTTACGACAAATCAATCAAATAGAGATTATGTCATTTATTGCCTCCACCCTACCTCAATATTATACAAGTCATATTCTTCAATGAAAGAAAATATATTCCCTTCTATGCATGCATTGAATATATGCATTCCCTCTAGTCAATCTATATGCATGTATTGTAAAGAATTATTTTTCTATAATATTCGAATTATATTATACATCCCTGTGTATTCACTGGCGCATTATTTCGTAATCATTAAACGATCAATAATTTCCATATTTCCTCACATAATTTTAATGTTTACATATAGAAATCATATTGTATATGTCTGGGTTGTATATTCAATGGAAAGCATACATATATTTGCCAATAAATATTTTTATAATAAAAGCCTCATAATTTTTGGAAAATAACTTTTTTCGTTTTATAAATTTTTATGAATTTAGAATTTCCATAAGAATGGAACTCGCAACAATTTTATTTTATTTTATATTTTCAACAATTTTGACAAATTGCCCAACATTTGGAGGCAGTTATGGTAGTCTGAGCCCGAACAGATTTGTACACTCAGATTCAGACCATGAATTTCGAAAAACTAGGTTTTTCGATTTAGGGAGGGGGGGGGCACTCAACCAAAATTCCCCCCCTCACTGGTGATTGGCCTGCCTTTTTGCTAAAAATTTCCAAGGCCAAGGCCTAACTCGCCAAAACTCGTTTAAAACCTTACAAAATTTTCGAAAATCCATAATAGTTACCAATTTTTTAGTGAAACCTATTAAAAATGCTGCATTCCGGCACCGTCGGACCAATCGCAAAATTTGATCATTTTTCAACAAAATCTGTTAACAAAGATGCTCATTTCAAAAATTTCCCGGCGCAGCCCACTGTTCATCAAATTTTTTTAAAAGGCGCAAAAAAAAGGTCGTCGCCGGGCAGTTCACCCCCCCCCCCCGCCGTGAAATCCTCCTGGGACCCTTCCTGGCATTGCAATTCAAAAATAGCAATTTAGCAGTCCCAAGGACGCTCGAAGACAAGTGCTGCCAGCATATGATCATCAGTTTGAGCATCACAATCCGAAGCTGCGCCATGTCCAAACGAAGTCGAATGGACAAAGCGTCGATGAAAATGGTAACATTAGAGGATTACTAAGTGGATGATATTTAGTGTTCGCGGAACTGACAATGAGATAGATTATTTCCCTGAAATTTTATATCGCCGGGGCCAAAATTTTGTACAGTTTGGGTGGTCCCGTGGCAACTCATTATACTAATGTAAGGATTGAGCCAGCGGACGGTTAAAACGCTTTAAAGCATTAAATTTAATGACGATTAAATTATCGCTTAAAATCACTTTCAATCGCTTATTTAAAGCAGTTTAGTCTTATTTTGGATTGAAAAAAATGTAAGTTAGAACCCTATTTTGGACATAGGCGCAAATGCCTGGGGGCGCAAACGTGGGGTAACCGTTTGGATGAGAAGACGTTACATTTTATAGCCCCATTAAATTTTTTATAAAACCCAAAATTAAATTAAAAATAATGACATTAAAGTCAATTTAATGAAAAGCACATAAATGCCATGGGAGACTAATAAATGATAATGAAAAGCATAAAAACCCTGGGATAATATAAAAAGGTAACGGTACGCGCATATAACCGATAAAAACCCATTAATTAACTAATCGCCAAAATAATTTTTGGAAACAAATTTTAAAAATTCATAAATTTAAGCATTAAAATCGGCATGGTTCAAACTTATGGCCATTGGCCATAATGAATTGGTGCGGGTTGCCAAGAATCGGAAACTATACAATGACTTTGACGAGGTTCAAATTGGGAACAACCATGACGAGTTCGGCAAATACATTGTGTTCTTGCCGAATTGGTTCAATGTCTATCAGTTTATTTTTGCGGATGACAACGGCATGCCGTTTGGCCGCGAGTTCAAAAGTGCCATAAAGCAAATGAAAAAGTAATCATTTCCATAAATTCTTACACTTATCTATTTCATGAAAAATTAATTGCAATTAAATAGCAAATTTAAAATGTTTTAAAATTTTGGCATGCATGACCAATCTTTGCCTTAATTTCTATCAAAATCAAAAACTTAATTTTTCGGATTCATTTAAGATAAACATCAAAAATTTAATTTCTTCCGAGAAAGGCCAGCAAAATTCCGTCATTAATATCCACAACAAAATATTTTCAGTGCCAAAAATTGCCGAATAATCATCCCCGCAAAACATTTTTAGTGTTTTTTTAGAAACAAACCCTATTAATTAGTTAATTGATTAATTTTTCCATATTACCCATTTTTAATCTTAAACATAATGCTACTTGATTAAGATGTTTGGACGAAATTGTAGAGGAGCAAGAATCTCCAACACATCGTGGCATAAAAACAATTTGCATATTGCCAAGAAAAGTGGACAGACGATATGATTACAAGAATTGGGCAAATAAAATTGACCAATTAAAGAATGGACAAAACATATTCAAATGCAAGAAATGGACAAAACGCCAGGAAGTGGACAAATTGAACAAAATATTCAAAGCAATTTTTGAGGGAAAGGCAATCCCCGAAATAATATGCGATCAAATCACTCTAAGAAAAGGGTATAAAAGAAACAAAAATGGGAAGACAAACAATGCAGAAGCTACAAAGAATGGTTCTGATGCGGAAAGTGAAAAATCGGACTCGGATACTGTACATATGACCCCAAAAGTGGCGACTACGGCTACGGTACCGAAATCACTGCCACCGAGAAGCGGGCCAAGTCCAAAAGCAATGATTGGATTTCAATCAAGTCCAAAAATGACGAGAAAATTAAATGCGAGTGCCATCCCATCGCATAGTTCCAATGACAATTATTACGGTATGCTTGGACCACTCAAATCAACTCCAAAATCGTCGGCAAAATTAAATACAAATGCAAAGCCATCACAATACCGTAACATCAATGGTACAGTTCACGATTATTATTACGGTGGAAATAAGGAGGACAGTGAAACTGACATGGAAGAGGCTGACCCAAGCAATAAGAGAACACCTCCAAAAAAGCATAGAAAAAAAGAGAAGCTAAGTGATTCGCGCAGACTGGCGCAATTTCCAAGTATAAAAGGATACGGTATCCATGATGGAAGTAATAATGGAGGAAACAGTATTCCAACAAAATCTGGTAGTTCGACACCTATACACAAATCATCAGGCAACAATAGCCCAAAAAAAAGTCATAGTCCAAACCAGCACAGTCCAAGCAACTCACTAAAATACAGTAGCCCAAAAAAGGCGGCCTACAGTACAGTAAATTTACCTGTGAATCCACCACACAAAAACAACACAAATTATAATAGCCTAACAAGCGAACAAAGAGGTCGAAATCTTCATAACGCAAACAACGGAGGGCATCATAGTCATAAAAATGAAGGTTACGGTAGCCCAGCTGGAAGTACGAATATGAATTCGCTGTCCAAAAGTCGTTCTGCCAACAATAGTCCAAAAGAGGCGGCCTACAGTAACCCTACATCAAATATACATATGAACACCAGTCATAAAAGCCCAAAAAGCGAGCAAAAAGGCCGAAATCTTCATAATCCAAACAACTCAGGGCACAGTAATCACAACAATGAAGGGTACATTAGCCCTGCTATGAAAAAAATGTTAATTTAATTCCAAAATTTTTCTTTGACAACAATAGCCAAGAAAAGGCGGATAACAGTAAACCTGCAGCAAATGTACTAAAGAACTTGAAGTTCAAATTGACTTAAAAAACAATTAGCAATTAATTTGGTCTACTTATAAAATAAACCGTTTCAATTTTATTGCCTGTCAATGTAAAGTTTGCCTCTAATTACCTATGAATATTGAATTAAAATTATATTAATAGTTCTCAAAATATGTAAAAAATTATTGAAATTTCGTAGACCAATCAAAAATTTTAAAAATGTTAATTTAATTCCAAAATTTTTCTTTGCCAACAATAGCCAAGAAAAGGCGGATAACAGTAAACCTGCAGCAAATGTACCTGTGAACTTGAAGTCCAAAAGTTTATCTGCAAACAATAGCCCGAAAAAGGCGGCCTACAGTAACCCTGCAGCAAATATACCTGTGAACTTGAAGTCCAAAAGTTTATCTGCAAACAATAGCCCGAAAAAGGCGGCCTACAGTAACCCTGCAGCAAATATACCTGTGAACTTGAAGTCCAAAAGTTTATCAGCAAACAATAGCCCGAAAAAGGCGGCCTACAGTAACCCTGCAGCAAATATACCTGTGAACTCAATGTCCAAAAGTTTATCAGCAAACAATAGCCCGAAAAAGGCGGCCTACAGTAACCCTGCAGCAAATATACCTGTGAACTTGAAGTCCAAAAGTTTATCAGCAAACAATAGCCCGAAAAAGGCGGCCTACAGTAACCCTGCAGCAAATATACCTGTGAACTTGAAGTCCAAAAGTTTATCTGCAAACAATAGCCCGAAAAAGGCGGCCTACAGTAACCCTGCAGCAAATATACCTGTGAACTTGAAGTCCAAAAGTTTATCTGCAAACAATAGCCCGAAAAAAACGGCCTACAGTAACCCTGCAGAAAATATACCTGTGAACTCAATGTCCAAAAGTTTATCAGCAAACAATAGCCCGAAAAAAATGGCCTACAGTAACCCTGCAGAAAATATACCTGTGAACTCAATGTCAAAAAGTTTATCTGCAAACGTTAGCCCAGCAAAGAGCATAAATACTATTTCAACAGCCAACTCAAAGATAAAAGCATACAGTGACCCTGAAAACAGTAGAGCCTTCGGCTACAGTAGGCTGACAAGAAGAGAAAATGACACGCCATCACTTTCGAGCACAAGTTCACCCGGGAGTTCAACAAATATGAGTACGTCATCCCAACCAAATACACCGGGCTACAGTAGCCCTGCAAGGAGCAATACGCCATCCAACGCAAGTCCATCCGGCTATGGTAGTCCATCCAACAACTTAAATGCTACTACTCATAGCTCAAGCTCTGAAGAAATGCACAGTTCAAAGGGCAGCAACAGTACTCCAACCAAGTCATCCATAAGTGAGGGAACATACGATAGCAGTGAAGCAACAAGCAGTGAAAAGTACAGTACACCTGCTTCAAGTGTGGAAATGTTGAATAGAACAGGAACAAGATTACAGTGTTTCTCGCCGCTTAATTCCGGTACAGATGCCTACTGTAGCCCGCCAAATGACCCAAATAGCAGCGAAACAAGCAGCAAAGAAAAGTACAGTACACCTGCTTCAAGTGTGGAAGTGTTGAATAGAGCAGGAACAAAAAGACTACAGTGTTTCTCGCCGCTTACTTCCGGTACAGATGCCTACTGTAGCCAGCCAAGTGATGCAAATAGCAGTGAAACAAACAGAAGTTCGAGCACAGAAACTTACAGTAGCCCAACAAGCAGTCGAAATGGTTACCATACCACAAAAAACTCATCCTCATCCGCATCTTTGCCATCATTAGAGACAATTACAGATACTACAGTAACCGAGGAAGAGGCGAGTGACAATGACGAGAAATATTACACTTTACCATCATCGCATGATGATCGGACACGGTCACAAAAGCCCAAATTTCCGCCAACAATAAGTTTGACAACGGAAAATGAGGAGGTGAGAGAACGGGGGAAAATGGAATTGAAATTTTTTGAAATTTCGAAAACACTATAGGGATAAAGTCCCCAAGAACACAAAAAGAAAATTTTAATATAAAATATCAAAAATTTCTTCAAAATTATCCAATGAATTATTTTCATGGAAAACGGATTTCAGCCCCCTAATAGAAACAAAAAAATAGAGAAAATCCCCCTTGAAAAAATTTAAAAATTAACCAAAACTTAATTAAAATTTACACTTCGTAAAAACCCAGATATGGGTCCGACCCGTATACGATTTCTGACATAAAAAAATTGAAAAATAATCCAAAAGTTAATTCAAATTAATCTCTTTTATTGAAAAATAATTTAAAATAAAAATGTTATTTTTGTGTACATACATATTAACATATTCCAAAAAATGAAATGTTTTTACAGCTGCGGAAATTGAACGATTTTTCGGCCAGAGACCCGGACTTATGGTTAAACGACCAGCAGAACACAGAACCGCCAAATTGGCATTGCGCAAGATTAATGGTAAGCCTCTTTTAAATTTAAATAATATTTTCTCAAATTTTTGACCAGTTTTAACAAATTTTTTCTCAATGGTTTCACAAGTGTTGGGCCGTAAAATTGATATAAAATCTTAAAAAATAATCATATTTCGGGAGGCATTACTCAAATTTTTTATTTTTTTTATTTTTTACAAAAAAGTGCCATTTTCGCGAAATTAAATTGACATTTTGAGTTTTTTTTTTGGATTAGTCTACCTGTCTCATTTCTGGGTATCAATAAATTTGTGCAATTGGCAATTTTGGGCTCATTTAGGGATCCGAAAGGCGCCTTTGTGAGGAATGGAAAGCAATTCACCGTGCCATTGTGCGCTTCATCATATTTTTTGCCATCAAAAACGCAAACGCATTTGTGCCAAAAATTGTAGTTGATGACCAATTGTTGGCCACTGTTGCAGTTCGGCCCCGATTATGGCCAGCACATGCGCAAATTGACACCATTCAAACGGGCATTGGCACAATGCCAAATTTTGGCAGGAAACCGCCATTTTTGAACGGAAAACCAGCGTATGAAAAACGCGGTGGCATGGCACTCACATTTGCCATGCTACGGGTCAAAGATGCGTACAAATGGCACGGCACATTTGTTGAGGACGCGCTCAAATTCACCAACAAAGCCATGGTTGAAAAAGTTGAGGGATGGGCCAATTTTGTGGGCAATTTTTTGCACACACCGACCTATGTGTGGGTATATCACTACAAGGGCACGGATTTTGAAGTAAACGATGTGCCAAAGGTGGAAGAAATATTGAAAATGTAAGCCTTTTAAAATGTGGTTTAAAATTATTTTTAAAAATAGTAAAAATTAAAATTGGTAAGGGAATCATATAAAAAAGTGAAAAATATAGCCCATTTTTGGAAAATAAATTAAGCGTAAATTTTTTTAATGTAATTATTTCAACTTTCAAGAAGAAAAAGTCGGCGATCGGAGAGGAAATTTCTCGACAAAATTTATCGGGATGGCTGGGAAAAATTTTAAAAAATTTCGGGGAGCAATAGCCCTAATTGGGGAGTATGTATTTTCAACAGAAAATTTTCCAAAACAAAAAAAATTCTTAAAAATCCATTTAAAGACAATTCAGCAGAAGATTTGGGGGTGCAACAGACGACTTTCGCATTAGTCCTTTTTTGGAAAAACGGCTACGAATTCTTGTTGTTTTTTTTTTTGCTCTCCGGCGCTGAAATTTAAAAAAAAATAACAGTGGAGAAAAAAAAATTTAAGATTTCGTATTTCCTCCTCGGCTTTGCCGAAAAATAGCCAAAAAATTCTGTCGCTGCTTTGGGTAATTAATTGGTCTACATATTCATGCCAATGAATTAATTAATAATTAAAAACAAAATCTAAATTTTAGTGCACGTGAACTGCTAGTCCCAATTCTTCAAAACAATTTGGTCCTTGACGGAATTGTTGATGATGACCCAAATTTCCCTGAACCGCCATTGCCTATCGTAGTCAGAAATACCGCAAATACGAAACAAATTAAGAACACTTTGCTTCCCAAAACTGATGATAAATATGTAAATACATAGTATTATCCATGGATATCTAAAGCCACGGATTTTGGGAAAACATTGAAAATTTAGGCAAAATTATAAAAAAAATAATCGAATTAGCATTTTCCATTAATAAAATATAATATTGGGTGGACGTGAGGAATTCTAACCCAACCTTTCCCCTCAACTGGTTGAATTTTCCATTTAATTTTCCGTTTTCCTAAAATAGAACCCCAGGGGCTTTATTTTTCAACCCCCCTCAAAAGAGGGGCTTTATTTTTTGGGAGGTGGCTCTAATTTAGAAGGCTTCATTTCAGGGCGGGACTCTAATTTAGGGGGGGGGGGGAGGGTGCTTTATTTTAGAAAATACTTAATTTTACAAATTCATAAAAAAATTTTCAATAGGTAGTCTACGATAACCCATTGTTTGAACAAACTCGAGACCACAAATTGTGGCAAACGGAAGAGTACCCACAAAATGGTGGCACCAATTGGACTGTTGCACCGAAGACAAATTTTATTGGCCGATCAAATGATTCGGATTCAGAAAATGCTGCAATTGGAAGGTCAATTCCAAGCAGTGAAAGTGATCAGAGCAATTATCAAACTGATCACAATGAGGTCGAATTTTTATTTATGTTAAGTAAAATTTAATTTAAATGCCCAAAAAATTTTCATAAAAAATATTTCAAATAAAAAATAATAATTAAATATTGGAAAAGGTAAAGTAAATTTTTCCGAAAAAATACTTGAAAGAAATTTTTAAGCATTTGATTTTAAGTTTAATTTGGTTTTCGTCAAATACTGAAAAGTACGTTTGAAAATTTTTTTTTCCATTATTTTTTGCTTTTAGCATTCCGATAGTTCAATTTCCGCTGTTTCAATGAAAAGTGACAGCGAAAAATCAGACGGAGAAATAAAAGAAAAAATGGCCAAAAATTATGCAGAACATTCATTCAACAAGAATGACCAAATGTTGGTGCAAAAATGGGAAGAAATTGAACGAAATTTGCGTGAACAATACGAAAAACGGGGTAAATGATTTATTCCAAAAAAATAATATTTTTTTAATTTATAAAAAAAAGAAAATTGCCAAATAATTAGGCTAATGCCGAGGCCTTAGGAATTTCATGCTCACATTTTTCATTTTATTCCCATTTAGTTTTCCGTTTATTTTCACGCCCCCCTTTTCGCGACAAATGATTGTTTAATCACTTTACGCTTTTACTGATCACTCCGTGGTATCCCCCACCCCCCTGCATCGTTCGTGAAGATATGGCACTTTCCCTTATTCCCTCCCCTGTTGATTGGTAAAAACCAAATTCCCTACGCCGGCACGACCATCGCGCACGGCTGCGCAACTCCATCAAATTAGAGGCGCTAGTGTCAAAGTGTTAACTTTTGCCCTAATTCGGATTAGGGATTTGAAAATAATCAAAATAGATGTCAGATCGTGATCTGGAACTCCAAACCTCCTCCCTCCGTGAACAAGTTTTAACTTGTTATTATCTCAAAAAAATTTGCAAACCCCCCCCCCTTAGGTTTTTTATAAATTTCAAATATTTTGTTCCTCAAAATTATGTAAAACTCCAAAATTAGGCGCAGAACACTATAGAAAGCGGCTTGAAATTGCGGACCCGTACGATGCCGGACAACTAATTGTGCGTGAACATGGGATGAAGCGGATAATTTTGATCCCAAGAGAAGATGAAATTGCCCGGACAGTGTACAGAATTGAAAGCCGCGGAGCAGGCGGTGAGATCAAAGAAAAAGCGCTTGGCAAAAGTGTTGAACAATCGTGGCGAAATGCCAAGAAATGTTTGAAATTTGTGACAAGCAATGTAAAGGAGCAGCAGGGAAAAAATGATCGGCAACTGTGCAAAATGCCAATTTTGACTAATGAGCGTGCCGAAGCTTACCAACAATGGGCAGCAATTGGCAGAGAGATGCAACGCCGAGGCATCCCACCCCTTTACGAGGTAAATAGTGACAAATGATCAATTAGGGAGACAATTAATTAGTGCGAATAATTAAGCATCCCACCTCTTTACGAGGTAATCAGTGACAAACGATTAATTAGGGAGAAAATTAATTAACTGCAAACAGTTGGTGCGAGAGGCCATAATTGACATATTTAAAATTTAAATTGAAAATAAAGACTAAAAAACTGAAATTTTAAAATTTGGAAAAAAATTCTCAAAAAATTTTCGCGAAAGAAAATTCAAAAAAATTCGTTAAATTTATTTTGAATTTATAGGTTTAAATATTTTTTCGTTATGCTTTCGACTTCAATTTTGAAAAAAAAGAAAAAATGAAAAGGTTTTAAAAATAATAAATTTTAAGAGAAATGGCGAAATAATGGATGAGAATGAATTGATGCTTTTACTTGAAAAAGCATTCAATGCATTGGTTAATGGGGAGTCAAAAATACCACGAATGCCCAAAAAAGTAAAACGAACAGAAACATTGACAAAGTATCACACAAAAATTGCCAATGAAAAACGAACAAATGAGCAGAGAATGCCGGAACAAAGTAATTAATTAAATTTTTTAATAGAATTATACAAAGAAATTTATAAAAATTATTAATAAATTATTATTTATATGACGGTGAATTATAATTACGAAGTTTGAAAATGGCGAATTTATTATTCAATTCATAGTTGTCAGAAGAATGACTGGAAATTTTGACAGGAAAATAACTTAATATAAGGGGATAACAGTCTGCAAAATTTCATAAAATTTTATTTGAAACAATTAGCGTGTTTTTAAACTTGAAAATTTAAATTTTTTTGGTGAACCGAAAATATTGAAATTTTGTAGCCCTTATATTAAGGTATTTATTCCTGCTGAAAATTTGCAGTTCTTCTCACAACTATAAAACTGAATAACAAAATCAGTATTTTAAATCTTCATGATTTTTATTTACATATAACTCCCAGCCCTAATTATTTATTTATTTTAGTTAGAAATTTAAATGTTTAATTTTAATAAAGATTTGTTTGATTTTTTGAGTTATGAATGAATATTTCACTAAAAATGCATCAAAATAGCAAAAAAAAAAAAAAATTTTTTTAAATTACTGAATTGCACAACATTTTTTTGAGAGGATTATAACTACAACAGTTTAATATTAAGAAACAAATTAACAATTAAGATTTGGTTAAAAGTAGAGCAATCGCCGCTCAATTTGGTGGCAAAGTGCCAATTGATTACGGTGGGCTGAAGGGTTATGGTGAAAGGCACAAATTTCCAACGGATTATTATGGTAAATTTAATTGAAGAATTATTTAATTTTTGCTAACTCCTTTTCTCTATTAAGACAAAAAAGAAAACAAAAATATGGGCAGAACATCAGAATTGGCAACAAATCCATTGCAAATTAATGCCAAAGTAATTGAGTATTTAAAACAACAAAAAAAAATTGACAAAATTTAAAATTCAATAAAATCTATAATAATAAAAAATAAATTAAATGAAATTTCAAATCCAAATAATTAGTCAAAAAGGCATATTGATGAATATTTAATTAGAGCCCTTATTTTTAAAATTGTTGAAAGCTATTAAGCAAAAAGAAATAAAATATTTTGGCTAGATTTGACTCGAACATTTACAATCTTTCTTTATAAATCCGTACTCTAATATTATAATAAAAACTAATCAGCCCAGACATATTAATTATGTCATGAAAATTTAGTTTTAGTTTTTATTTTTAGGCTTCCAACCAGAAGATGCCAGGTAGAGAAACCAAATTTACTTAAATAAAATAATAATAATAGTACCAGGAAGGGTAATTAAAAACTTTAAATTTGTATCTCATTAAAATTTTTAGATGAACCCGATTTTTTAAAAATTTTTTAATGAAAATAAGAATTTTAGAAAAACACCATAGAAGCATTGCGCACAATTATTTTAAGAACAGTTACAAAGAAAACAAATTGAAGCAAACGCGAAAGATAATGGAACAAGAGGAGGCAGCCGAGTTGGCCAGAGAAAAAAAGAGGGAAGAGGAAGAACGGAGGAAAAAGAAATGGGAAGAAGCTGAGAGAGCATTGCGAGAGGAAGAGAAGAGAGAGGAAGAGCATAGAAGGAAGCTTGTTGAAGAGAGAAAGCACAGAGAAAAAGCGATGCAGAGAGAATGGGAGCAGCGAGAAGCAGAGCAAATGAGAAAACATCGTGAAAAACATATAGAATTGGAGGAAAAAAGAAAAAGACAAAAAATGGAAAGGGAAAAGAGAGAAAAAGACGAAACGAAATTGCACGAGGAGCTGAGAAAGAGACAAAAAGCATGGAACGCACAACTGATCAGAACAGCAGAAGGCAGAGGAGGTCAGAGACAGAAACACAATTACAGAGACTTGGCCAGAATATATCTTGACATCATCCGGGACCAACATATGGGAGGGGGGGGGGAGGATCTTGATCGCGACCAATGACCTAGTTAGATCAATGTGATAACTGTTATTAGTAAATACCCGATGTCAGGGATGGTCCGTCCCAGGGGGTGGGGTATACCTTCGAGAGATAAAATTTCTGAAAAACAAACCGAAAAATTGCCTGAAAGACATTTTTTGACCGGGTATTCTTCCAGCGTCTAAAATCCTAAATCCTGGAAGCAAAGTGTAGCTCACGGGACCAACTTCTAGGGTCTTGGTCGAGTCTAACTGATCTACTTAGATCAATCAGTGGGTTAGTGATAACAACAATAAACGCCCACTGTCAGAGAAGGTCCGTTCCCAGGGGGTAGGGTATACCGGTACACCCCAAGGGGTAAAATATCTTAGAACAAAAAGGCCTGAAAGACCTTTTTTCTAAAATCCTTGAGTCGCCCCTTGCGCAGTGGATAGCTCAGTTGGTTAGATCATTTTCCACGGAAAGATAATGGGTGTGGGTTGAAGCCCCACAACAATATATCCAGAGACTTTCGACTTACAATTTAAAGATGCGTATAAAATTTAGGAAAATTAATTTTTAATATTTTTATTTATTTTCAGCTAAGCCTGTCAACCATCATTTTGGAACGATTTATTGAGAGCAGTCGAATTATTTGATAGCGATTTTACACTTTTTATTTATTTGTGTTTTATTTTTGTTAAACAATTCCCATTTCATTGTTTATGCATATTGCATCCATAAATTAGTTAGTCAGTTTATTTTAGTTTATTTTTTTGTATTAAATTTTTAGTTTTTGCTTCAATATTTTAATATTAATATTTGTTTTATTGTAATTTATTTAACTGCTAAATTAAATAATTTCAACAAATATATTGAAAACCAACCAAAGTTAATCCACAATTGTTCAAAGCTGTTAAACTAAAATTTTAATGTTTAAATCTTGACCAGGTGAAGTGCCCAAAAAATTTAATTAGGGTTAAGCCACGACCCTGGGGGAGAGAAAATTCGGGGATCTAGGAGGGAATTTACCGACACAATTAAAAAAAAAGTCTTAAGACTCAATTAAAGACAATTACATCCGGATTTGGAGTGCAACAGACGAAATTCATAACTCGCCGCATCGGGTCGGAGTTTAACCCTAATTTGAATGCAAAATTAGGATTGGAGTCATTAAATTTGAGTGATCAAAAAAAATGAATTGGAACCGACCATTTACAAATTATGATCAGAAACAGCACATTGTTAACCAACAAATACTAGTAGCAAGTAACCGCCACCTTGGTTATTTTTCGACAAAAAATTTGTGATAAAATTTTTTCCAGAATCCACATAGCTTTTAGTTGCCCTAGGCATTTTTCATCTGATCGCCAAAACTTTATCGTCAAATTTCTGCAACTATTTCAGCAAGGTGAAGAAAATGAATTTTTGATTTTTTTTTTCTCGTAAATTCTGGGTTTTTTTTTTATTTCCTTTCTGCATGGAAAATTCTATAGAATTTCTGTCTCCGAAGAATACGCATGGTAGAGAAATTTAAGAAAAACGGCGCTCGAAAACCCCGACAAATTCTGTCTGGTGGCACTTACATCAAAAATTTCGAAGCCAGCAATGTCCAGCACGCCGATGAACGAGTCCCGGCTGAGTCCCTTCTGGTCCAGCGTGTCGTTGCACTTTTTGACCAGCCAGTCAAAAATGCGCGCGTACAATGCCTTGGCCATGGCGCCGATGGACCAGCTGACCTGCTCCATGTTCTGGCCCTTGGACACCCATTCGTTGCCGACACGGACACGCGGCTTCACCAACGCATTAAGCATCGCCTTGAAGAAGGAATAAAATATATAAAAAAAATAATAAATTTATTGTATTAAATTTTTATGCCATTCATTTCAATAGAAAAATTCCTTCGTTTGGCGAAATGTCTTCCAAAATTTTTAAAATGACGTCATAAAATTTTTTTGGGCCAAAAGATAAAGTTTTAATTTTGGTTAAACTCTTTTTCTGTGGCTTGTAATTCCCAAAAACATTGATAAAAGCAAATTTTATGTAATTAATTTAATTTTAATTGATAGATATTTTTTTAAATGGATTTGTTTATATCAATTAAATTATTTATAAATAATAATATTTTTTGCATAGAAAAGTTCCTTTGTTTTGCAAATTTTTTAAATTTAAATTTAAATTTTAATCTTAATTTTTTTTTTTTTTTGCAAAAATGCAAAGTTTTAATTTCTGGTTAACCGTTTCCTAGTATTTTGTGGCATATTTTCATCCCAAAAAATATTGATAAAATTGAATTTAATTCAATTTTTAATTTATTTTAATTGTTACATACTTTTAAAAATAGATTTATTTACATTTTATAAATTGTTTATTTGTTTTTCAATTCTTTCTACCTCACTGTCTATGCCGAACATCTCGGAAGCAGCTGCAGCTTCTTCAGTCTCATCCGGCTCGGCTTGCTCTTCACGCGGGCGCTGTTTGAATTTCATGTTGCCTAATTTAAATGTTTAAAATTAATTTTGATTTTAATATTAATTAAATTATTTTTTACCCATGTGCATTATGCCAGACATCAGCCGATAACATTCCGCTTTCTCCTGTTCATTGAAATTCAGCACATCAAATGCTTCATCGGTGAGCTTGAACTCTTCCTAATGGGAAAAATTGTTTATTAAAATTGGTAATTATTTTTTAAATATATTTTAGTTTATTTTTTGCTTAAGTTTAATCAACTTGATTACCATTTTTAATTAATAATAAATTGACAATAATTCACAAATTAGGTTCCTTAAAAGGCATAAATCCCTCGAACAGATTGGTGCTAGGGCATTAAGCAAAAAAAAGGTTTTTTTATCCATAATATGCGTTAAAAATCATCTTAAAAGCTTCAAAGCAAATGAAACTTATTTTTCATGCTTATTTCAACATTTAAGTGCGCAGGAATTTACGGCATTGCCTAAAAAATGCACTTCCCTAATTATAGCACTAAAATTGTATCAAAACCAAAATTTTCGCTTAACTTCAAATAAAATAATAAAAATTTTAAATTTTATTTTTCATAAATAATTTAAAATTGTTGAAATTTGCACCTTATCATTTATTCCGTCGATGGTCAGTTCAGCTTGAGCAACAAAATAATAGTCCTTCAAATTCTTGGTCAGCTTAAGCTTCTTCCGCAGTTCCGGCTTGTGGTCGGAGAAAATTTGGTAGAAAATGTGGTAGCAACGTTCGCCGGGAGCTTGGCGAATCACACGCGATTTCTCGAGCAAATCTGAATTGGTCTGTTCTGGTGATCGGCAAAATTTTTGTCATTTCGAAATTTTCACTCAAAATTTTTGTCATTTCGAAATTTTCACTCTCAGATTTTCTCGAATAATCGAAAAAAAATGAAATTATGAAATTTGATGGAACCAAAAAAATAGAAGTCCGTTTCGGCCACGACAAATAATTAATAATAATATTTTTTTTTATAATTATTTTAAAATTTATATGATATAATTAATGGAAAAAAAACTGAGTTCCTTTTAAATGTTTTCAAGTAAAATATACTTATTTTGGTTTATCAACAGGAAACTAAACGGAAAAAAATATTATTCGAAAATCAATTGATGTACTTTTTATAAAATAAATTATAATTAAATTTATTTATTTATTTTTGTATAAATAAATTAAACAAAAATATAATGAAATAAATCATTCAGGAAACTAAATTGGAAAAAATATTTTATTGGAAATCAATTGATGTACTTTCTATAAAAATATAATTTTTTCGTTAATAAATAAATAAATAAAAATACATTTAAAATGAAAATCAATAATTGTTTATTTGAATAAATATTTTAATTTAAAAAAAATAAAATAATTATTTAAACAAAAATTTGCATGACATACAATGTTCAATGTCACACGAAGCCACCCGTCCGGCACGGTTAAAATGAATTCGAATGAATTTGCCGAAACGTGACGAATTGTTGTTGCGCACCGTTTTGGCATTGCCAAAAGCCTCCAACACGGGGTTGGTTTGAACCTTGGCAATTCAATTTTTTTTTTCATTTTTAAAAATTTATTACGGTACAATTTGATCCTCCAATGTGACCGTATTCTTTGGCTTGGAATCGTCGCCACCGGCAGCTTCTTGTTGGCTGGCACCAACAGATGCAAAATAGGCAATCACTTTCTTTGTGTTCTCCGTTTTTCCAGCACCAGATTCGCCTGAAAATATTCTAATTTATTTTTCTGATTTTTTTAATTTACACAAAATATTAATCGGAAAATATTAAATTATAACAATGTACATTATTTTCTGCTATTAACAAATTAAAGGATTGTAAATTGGTTTTAAAAATATTTTTTATCTGTTTAAATATTATAAAATTTATTTTAAAACTATTTTTTAAACCAATTAACTATTTTTTTTTAATTTTAATTGGTTTTTTTCAATTTATTTGTAAGAAATCTGTATAAAGAAACCATTTTACAAAAGCATGGGGAGGGGTTTGAAATTTTGAATTATTATTTATTTTTCATATTATTCCATTTTTGTTAAGCATTTTTGATATATACAGTTAATCTTTTTTTTATTAATTCTTCTTTTCTATTAATAGTTCTTATTTAAAAGAAATTTAAAAAAATTAAAATTTTTCGTGAATTTTTTATTTAAATAAATAAATATTTCCATTAGAAATTGTTTTTGCTCACCGGTGATCAGCATGGATTGATTTTCACTGTTCTGCAACATGTTTCGGTAGGCTTCATCCGACACGGCGAACAGATGCGGTGGCATTTCATTTCGGCGCTTTCCCATAAACATTCGTGCCACCGTATCCGTGTAAATTGGCAACCGCTTGTACGGGTTGATCACCACACAGAACAGGCCCGAATAAGTCTGCGCAATTTTCATTCATTTACAAAATTTAAATTTATTTTTTATGGCTTTTCAAAAATTTTATGGATTAATAATTCTATTTTTAGCTATGCAATTAACAAAATCGAATACAAATGCGATAATAATATATTAAATAAATCAAAATTAATAATAAGATAATATATTTAAAAAAAATTCTTCTGTAACGATCAATGTTAATTTAATATTAAATTATTCAAAAATTATTTAAAATAAATTATCGCTTAAAAATTTACATAAATAAGCATGGCTTTGTAGCGCGATCGCAAATTGGCGAGCACAGATGCGTCATTGAGAAAAGTCAAATTGGACATGTCCTCCTTCAAAATTTATGTTTTTATATTTTTTTTCAATAAAATTCACCGCTTTTTCAAATTTTGGCGGATTCATTTCTTGGACCATTTCCTTTTTAACAGTTCGCTAAATGTTAATGGGGGTAATTAGAATTAATATTTTTCTAATTATACAATTAAATTACCTCTGAACCGGCCACTTTTACCGTGACCTGTTCCCCTTTTGTAGAAGCAATTTCCGCCTCAGCATAACCTTCTTCGGGGTCTTAAAATTAAATTTTGCGCAAAATAATTTAAAATTTAAATATAAAAATTTTTTACCCGGTACCCAAACATTTTTCTTCGAATCGTATGGCCGCGATTGCTCCTGAACAAATATTGTTTTATCCGGCAAAAATTGGGGTTATTTTGAATTTTTAACCTTTAGCAGAACATCGCGTGGCAGTCTCAGGTAAATCCAACCAGGATCACTTTCATAACGATGAGTCATTGCAGCTTCGTTAAGCAAATTTTTGAATTTGTGAAAACCCCTAATTATTATGTAAAAACGTTAATGTTTTTTATATATGGGGACGATTTTATATGTAAAAATATTATTAAATGAACAAATAATAAAGAATTGACTATTGTATAAAAATGTATCAAATTTACCGAAGTAAAATGACCTAAACGCCTGGAAAAAACTGGGTAGGCCGGGCCCGGGTACCCAGCTTTTTCACAGTGCCCGTTATCCGACCAGGTAGTTCCGGGTCCAATGATACCAAAATATACTGGTAAGAATGTGGGACTGGATCAAATTGTTTAATTTTATTGATAATGATAATTTATGATTGTCAACGAATTTGTATTGAAGATTTTGACAAATATTGAAACGATTTATTACGATTTATAATATAATATTTTTTGGGATTTTTCCCTCGGTTCCGAAACCCACGACCCTGACAATGTGTCCCCGAAAGATTGTGTAGGTTTCATAGTTTTTATATACTTGAAATACTAAAATATAATTAAAAAAATAGTTTTTATACATATATAATATATATCTAAAAATGAGGGTCCATAGATATTAATGAATACAAAATATTGGAAAAGCAACTTTTTAAAATTGTGGCTCAACTCATTTGTTTGGCCAAAAAGTTTCGGGCTCTCATGAAGCAGTGAAAGCAAATAAAACTCAAAAAAAAATGGTAGGATATGTGAGGATAAAGCATTCGTGGAAATGGATGGTGGTGTTGGTGGTGGTGGTGATGGTGTGATCCTCCGGCTCCCTCCGGCCCATCCAATCCCAAAAGAAAACAAATTTTTTTTTTCTACCCACTAAACACCCATTTAGCCCCCCGCTGCTTTGGCATAATGAACCTTTTAAAACGGGACCAAGCAGCTTCTTCTTACTACTAATGCTTTTCATTCTCCAGCAACGCCTCCGCACTTTAAGCTGCGCATTTTGTTTGCTCATTTGTCCCTGGTGCACAAAAAGCCACCGGAGAAAAGTGATCAGTGATGAGTGTGCGGGGCGATGGAGCAGCTAGCTCTGGCTGCTGTTCACCTCAAACACACACAAAATCCACTTCTCTGAGCCTAACTGATCAGTAGAACAAAAGGGGCTATGGGAAATGGGGAAAAGAATGGAAATATTGGCAAACAAGTTAGAGGAATCTTTCCTGATCAGTCTTCACTAAACTTCCAAGCCCTGGACTGATCAGATCGGTTTCTTGATCTGGTTCTGTCTTATTTCGCATTAAAGTGTGGCATAGACAGACAGATCAAAGAAAACGCATTGGAATGACCGGAATTGCTTATTTGACTCAAATTTCTCATAGAAGTGGTCTTACTTATACTGATTTGAAATTTGTGACAAGCAATGTAAAGGAGCAGCAGGGAAACAGAGTGGGCCTTGACTGATTAGCTCACTTACCACGGCGAACTGATCAGTGAGCATTCTTCACTCACGGCGACCTAGGCTGATCAATTTCTTCAATTCTTGACTTATAATCTTACGCTTGCGTTTACTCCTTCATTTTGATGTATCGCAACCATGGGAATTTCCTCAAGTTTGCACTCATTTTTGTGACAAAATGGACAATTCTAAAAAAATTTTTTGTTTCTTTGAATTTTCTTAAAAATTCATCGATTTTCTAAAGAAATTTCATGGGGGACAATGTGAATGATGGCCGTTTTTCAAAAACTTTAGATAATTCGTATTGATAAAAAATTCGTAAATTTTAAAAGAAATTTATCATAACGGATTTATAAAATACACATGGTGCGCGTTTTTCTAAATCTTTACACGAAATTCGTTCAAAGAAGCAAAACAATATCGAGAATATGTGTGATTTAATGGCAAAAAATATGCCCTAGTCATGCGGCATCAATTTCAATGCCAATTAATGACCGGCTAATTGGTACCGAAGAGCATCTTCTTCTGGATGACATCATTCAACATTGTGTAGTTGTGCCAAATGTAGGCCCACTTTGCACTGGCATTACTTGAATCATATTGGAAATTCGTTTAAACACAAATGGAAACACCGTTTTGAATGCCTGGCGATACTCCGTACTAAAATTGAAATCAAAATTTAATTTAATTTAATCAAATAATGTTTCAATTATGTATACACTTATATGATGTGTTAAAAACTGCCAAAAATGGCTTTGAGCACCCTCAAAAAAAATGCCAAAAATTGTGTAAAATTCAGAATTAACATTAAAAACATTAAAACAATGACAAAGGATCATTTTTTGACAACTGTAAAACATTTTGATTTTCAAAATTATAATTCGTGCAATTTAAATATTTTAAATTTTTATAAAAAGCCCAAAATTTTTCGTGTTTTTGGGTGTGTCTTTTTTGATTACAAAAAAGTCTATCCTTAGGGGGTGTATTTTACGCTTTTATTGTGTTTTTCTTGTAAAAATATACCAAAAATAGCCGATATATGGACTAAAAGCTTTAAAATAGTAAAATATACATTTGTTTGCAAAAATCCCACAAAATATGTTTTAGAAATTTTCATTTATTTAATGAGCATTGGCACCTTGTAAAATATAAAATTGGTGCTGGTGACGCTGCGCCAATGTTCAGCAATGCTCCGGTGAAAATTTGAATGAACCAAACAGTGATCGATGATGAAATATGTTGTTTGGTCAGTGCAGCGATCAAAAAACTGATCAAATAGCCGCCGATGTTCACGCCAATTATGCATAAAAGTGATCGGAATGTGAGCTGATTGATCTGATCAGCGGAAGGCATGCCTTTGGATTTTTGTGGGAAATTTATACTTAGACTGGACTGGATCGAGATCCCGCAGGATTCTTTCGGGATCCCGACCTCTGGATCCGTCCCGATCGTTTTTCCAAAATCTTCGCGATTGATCGTGATCGGGACTCGGTCGGGATCCCTCCCGACCCCAGCAGTGTCCGGTCTCTAATTTATACTAATTAGGATTTGAAAACCTGTTGATTTAATTCGAACCACAATTCCAACAGACAAATAAACAATGCAATTCAAAATGATGAACACCAAGCTTATCATAGTAAAAATAAAAGAATGCTGAAATCAATTATTTTTTAAATTTTTATATTAATGATAGAAGTATTATTAAAAAAGAAATTACCCTTTTTTTACATTTTTAGGTTCTTCTAATAATTATTTATTTCAAATTAATTTTTAAATATATTTTCTTTTTCTAAATGTCCTAAAACCGGATAAAACTCTGGGGTCCCAGAACAAAAATCTACGTAAAAAAGGACTTTAATCATGATATTAAGCTCTGGTAGAGTTTCTAAATCTTTTTTCATTTTGTTTTTTATATTTTATAGATGTAAAAAAAAAGTTATATTTTTACAGCCAAATCAGTCGGATTTTGTAAAAATAAAATTTTAGATTTTAATGGCCACATTAACTTGGCTCAGTTGGCCCAACCAAAAAAGAATTTGTACTTTGAAAAGGTCAACAATACAGCCAGTGATCATCTCATCACCGTACTGTTGCCCCTCTTGGTACAGTAACCAAGATGCGATTATGCCAAATAAGGCGGAAACGGATGTGATCAATGCCAAATATGGTCGCTTCACCAATTTATAGTGCCTTTAATTTTCAAATTGTATATAAATTAATTGGATTTAATTTTTTACATTTCATCAAAACCAATTCCGATTAGCCGATCAATGCCAGTGAAAAACATTGTTGGCAAAATGCCACCTAAAATTCAATTTCTTGAAGCGATTTCTCGATTTTGCAAAAAGGAAAAATTGATAAAATTTTTGACAATTTGTCAACTTGATAACAAATTTTTACCAATTCCAAATGCCGAAACGGACATTATTTTTGCGGCAAGTCGATACTCAATGAAATTTAGCCCTGATAAAGCGGTGTACAGAAACAGAAAATGGCCATGCTGATGAAGCAGTTCAAAAAAGGAGCAAAGTGCCAAAAGGTAATTAACGGTGCCACGGAATGCCCTAATTATTGTGAAATAAATATAATTAAAGGAGAGGGGGGGGGGCTTTTTTACAAATACTTTGTCCTAATTGTCACATAAATGACACAAAAATTGAAAGGGATTCCAAATGATGCGATTGTTGCCCATAAAAGAGCAGAGCCAATTAGAGACCAGCTGGGATTCAAGTCTTTGAATGTCAAATAGAACTAAAAATGTTGTTAATTGTGAAAATTGTTTATTTGAATTTAACTTTTTACCGTATTGTTATTAATGCCGTCCATAATTTTGGCAAAATTAGAAAAATAATATTTGCTAAAATTTGAAATATTTAAAAATCAAATGATTGTAAGAATCCATGCGAGATTAGATTGAAATTGGAATAAACATTTAATCGCTGACAAACAATACTCAATAAAATTTTCAGGAAAATGCTGTAAAACAAACAAAAAATGGCCAAACTGATGGAGAGCATTTAAAAAAAGGAACAAAGCGCCAAAAGTTAATTAACGGGGCCATAGAGTGACCTAAAATAATTACTTTCTATTAATTTCCATATAAATGATCGATTAATTAAGGACAATTTCTAGGTCGCGATGATACCCAATATTGGAGCGAAGCTGATTAATTTCCAATTTGAGGTTTTCATTTTTGAATGCCATAAAGAATACTAAGATTCAAAGCAATATGATTAATGGCCATTAATTTGAATAATTACCGTTAATTTGTTTAAGTTGGTAATATTTCAGAAAAGAATTAAGGAAATTGAATTATTAAAATATACTTAAATTGTTTAACCAATTAATTTGTGTGAAAGACAAAGTGCTCTTTCTTTCTCTCTAACTGTCACACGTTTTATTATCATTTCTTTCGAAAAATTTAACAAATTATCCATCCAGGCGTGAAAAAATAATTGAAAAAAATATATTTGGTTAATTAGTTACAACATTTTCTCCTTTTAATGAAAAAAAGTTTTCTCAATGGGCCGGGCTTCCTTTCCCAATTCGTGACATTCATTTTTGAGTGCCAAAATGAAGGGTATGGGGGAATGGCACTGTACTGACGAATATCTTTTGTAAGTTTTGCGAATAATTGAGTCACAATTAATTTTTTATGACTGACTGAATTCACTTTATGAATGATAAATTGGGAAAAAATTAATTTGTCGAAACGCGTGACTTTTGGCACTTTCCCTTTTTTTTCTCACCGATATTTTGTGTCAATATTGCAGTAAATATTTTTCAATTTGTCCTTTAGCAATTTCATTTAATACAAATAATAATTATAATAATGTCTGATTTGGACAATAATATGATAAAGCAAATTAATTTTTAAAAAAATTGGAATTGAAACTTTCATAGATTCGATTTGATGCCAATTAAAATTGTTGATTCAATATTACATCATGCCGAGGTTTTCCGAGTCGCTTGTCTGCTCACCAAAAAATATAGTAAAAATGAAAAAATTTGACGAAAAAAAATAATATAATCATAAAATAATAATCAATGTAACGATTTTTGATATGCGTTTTCTCTATTATGCATGAAATTCTCATAAAAAAACGATATTTATATAATATAAAATTATATGCAATCAAAAAATCAATAACCCTTGAAATTTCTCAAAATTTGTTCAGCCGAAAAAGCTTAAATCTCCCCTTTTTGGCGCGTTTTTGAGCAGTTTCTGAAAAAATATTTATGAATTAATTTTGCAAAAATTGAAAAAGTGCGTAAAATAGGAATCTCGAAAAATTTCAAATGCAACAAAATGGAAAGGAAATTTAAAGCTAATATCTGCTTCTTCTGAGTTGTTACCCTGCAAAATCTGGGATTTTTCTGATCACTTCTCGTAAAACTATGAGTGATTGAAATTTCACTAAAAAGTTTAGCCTAAACTTTTGCGCATATTTAAAAAACAATTAAAAAATTTTTTAAATTTTTATTCATCTCCCTTTTTGATAGAAAAGGCATCAGAGAGCCTTATTTATCTTGTAAATAAAATTTGGCGCGTTTTAGAGCAGTTTCTGAAAAAATATTTATGAAAATGGATAGCAAAAAGTTTAATCTACATATCTAATCCCAAAAAAGTGCGGACAAACAATTGACCCGACGGAAAAGAAACAACAACAACAACAAGCAAATGGGGTCAATTAGCATTCATCATTCTTTCGTCCGCCTTCAATTTTCATGGCTTCAGTATTTTAATCTTGGGGCCCCACTTGTTGCATAGCTTTGCACCCAAATACACCACTTA
The DNA here is from genome assembly GCA_004148225.2 of Heterodera glycines. Taxonomy (NCBI): domain Eukaryota; kingdom Metazoa; phylum Nematoda; class Chromadorea; order Rhabditida; family Heteroderidae; genus Heterodera; species Heterodera glycines. The sequence continues at coordinate 21,914,498 of CP049709.1, read as the reverse complement.
TCTTCAGCAAGCTTTATTGGACCGTTTTCTGAAAACATATATTAGGTATTATTATTGTCATATGCACTTGTTCTCATATGATGTTTTGTGTGGAGCCTAAGCCAAAGAAAAAGGCCCCAAAAAACAACCAATCGCACAAATAAAGAAATCAATCCAATGCTTATTAAGCCCATTATTTCCGTAAATATTAAGTGTACCGCTCGAGTGATAGTTCTGGTAATATCCGCGTTTGTTCATAAAAGCAATCAGTGCCGCTTGACACTCTTTCTCAGTTTTACCGCAAATATATTCGCCATTAAACATAGCAGTAGCGAATAAAATTTGTGAGATGTTGACGAAAGCGATGATTGTGAAGAGGATTTTCGGCATGGAATTAGTCATCAAAAATTAAACAATTGACGACAATTTCTATTGCTTTTTGGTTGAAAATCTGTTGAAATTAGAATTGTATAAAAGAGGCATACAAAAATTGACTAAAAATTATAACTCTTTTCGTTAAATGAATGAACATAAAACACTCTTATATAGAAATATCTATTTCTTCTAATAAAGTCCCCTGAAATTCTCCTAAAAAAAT
>CP049709.1:21851875-21895669 GCA_004148225.2 Heterodera glycines | reverse complement strand
ATGGAAAAATGGCAAGCCTATATTATAGAGGGAAGAAACAAACCAAAAGCGACTTTCTTTTTTGTGCAATAACACAGGTGGAAGGATATTTTTTGAAAAATTTACATACATACTTTTAAGAGATTTTGACGAAAAATAGTAGAAATCGGCATTTTAAAAAAGCCTTGGCCTCCTGCACCTGGACAAAAATCCAGGTCCAGGAAAAATCCAGGTTGCCGAAAAATGGCCTAGAACTGAATCCAGGAAAAACCAAGGCCTGGATCAAGGGCCATGCCAATCTCTAAAAAATGTTTTATTTAAAATTCCATTTGATAAAATACATTCTCCGGCTCCAAAAATTCGTTTGCAATTAAATTTTTTTATGCCTATTTTGCGGGTTTTTGTGCCTAAAAATGCCATATCCCTTTTTATTATGAATTTTTCAGCATTTATGTAAACTCACCGCTTTGCGTTATACACTTGTGGCGGAATGCAAATGTCGGCCTATAAAATTAAATGCAAAAAAATGAAAAAATTAAATAGTTTTTCTGTTTTTCTAACCAAACTGATCTGATCCCCGTAGGCATATTTGCCTGCCGTTTTGGCCAATGCTTTCTCAAAAACATTGAATGACTGCTCGATCCAATGACGAGCCCAGGCCTAAAAGGGCAATTTTTAATTGTACAAACAGGCCGGGACTGAATTTTCCAACAAAGAATCAAATTTCTCTAAAAAAATGGGATTTAAGAGGGAAGGAATTTCGGGAGGCCATTCGAATGGGGTAGAAATCCACGCCAGCCCTTGGCAAAATTTCATCTCTTTTTTGTGGAAACAAATTTTTTGGGGTGCATTACTTTTTGTTATTTTTTTTGAGTTTTTTTTTTAGTAAAAACTAGAGTGCACCGGGACCGAGACTTGTCGGGACCTGAGAAGCCGGGACCGGGACCTCGGTTTTTTTCGGGACCGGGAGCGGGACCAACCGGAAAATTTCAAAAATTCAAAAAAATTCAAATTTTAATTTTTTTTCAACTGAAAATAATACAAAATTAGATTTTTATTTTGTTTTTTATTTAATAAAATCCAAAAGTTAAAGATAAATTAAATTAATGAAAATTTTCAAACAAATTTCTTTAATTATTTCAAACAATTAATCATTTTTTGGACTAAATGGTCGAATATTATTTGAAATTTAGATTTACTTATCACACCACTTTTTTCGGCGCGCTTTTTCCAGAAAACTTTTGGGGAAGAAAGGGGTCCGGCGGTGCCGATAGGCGCCGCCGGGGGAAATTTTGAAAATTTGAGTGAGATTTGTTAACAGATTTTCAACAAAAATGGCTTCTTTTTTGGGATTATTAGGCTCAATTTGTACGGATTTTCATTTAAAAAAATGATAAACATGTGTCCGTTAAAAGAAAAATATAAGGAATCATATTTCTCGATAGGAAACCAATGAATATACAAAAAGAAAATTCAAAATATGTTAGTTCTGTAGAGGGATTGAACCAGGGGAAAGAGAAGGGAAAGTCAAGGAGACCAGCCACTAGGCCATCCGCACAATCGTCGTCATTACTTTTAAAGAATATATTAATATATTTTTTAAATTTTTTCCTTTTAACTACAATTTTCATTACTAATTTTTCACTCAGACCCCCATTCTTATCAGTGCTTGTTTTTCCCGGTTGCCCTACCGGGACCGGGACCTGAGATTTTCAAAACCCGGGACCGGGAACCGGGACCTTTGAGGACCGGGAATTCCCGGCCCGGTCCCGGCGCACTCTAGTAAAAACAAAAATTTTGATTTTTTTTTTTGCAAAAAATTTTAATTTTTTTTTCTAAAATTTTTTATTTTAAATCTCCCATATTGTGGACCAACACCCTTGTTCCGAACTGTTAAATATAAAATTTTTAAAAACTTTTTCACACATTTCGTTTGGCCGGCTCTTCAGAAAGGTGCTTGAGAACACCCAAATTTTGTAGCGGTTGCGTATTTGCGACAATTTGAAGCGCAAGTGCCCGCACGTGTGCACGATCTTCGGCACTTTTTGGGAACAAAGGGTTGGGTTCGGGGAATTTTTCTGAATTTTTATTTTTTGAAAAACCATAGAGGGGGGGGGGGCAGAAATTTACCGTCCAAATATTCAATGATTGCCATACTTTCGGACAGCACTAAATTGTCATGGACAAACACTGGGACTTTGGCGAACGGAAGTTTGGACAAAAATTCATCTTTGTTCTGTGGAAAAGTGGCAAAAATTAGTTTTTGTCGGTCAAATGTTAGAAAGCAAAAAAAACGGCAAAAATTTTTTTGAAAATTCAAAGAAATTTTTAACCCAGCAGCGGCGCACCTAACGGCACTACAGCCGGTCCCCTTTTCCCTTATTTTACCATTTTTTTTTTGTTGTAAATTTGTCCCTAAAATCGCAAAATTAGTCAATTTTCGGGCAAAAAACGGCTACAAATTCCTGCTTTTTTTGGCATTACAGTTTTTGGGGCCAATTCTTTTTTTCCATGAACAACCGGCAACACCCAGCCCTAAAAATCGGACATGGACCACAAAAACCGGTCAAATGCCTTGTTTTCCAAGTAAGATTGATAGCACACGTGTATGTTAAGGCACTGATCGGTCAATGTAATGGTGGATTATTTAAACATAGAAATTTTGGTACTAGTAAAGTTTGTATCCCCATTTTGGGTCAAATTTTTTCAAAATTTTTTTTTTCTTTTTTATTGTCGCAATTGCTTTAAATAACAAATAAAAGGAGATTTATGTGCTTATTGGGTACAATTCCGCGATTTGGGTCCACAAATTATAAAAAATGTCCGGTCCTCCAAATTGCTTACGCCACAAAAGCCATTCTTCGAATTCTTTGTCTGGTAGAGCCAATACTTTGAATAAATCGGCAAGAGTGAAATTTTTAAGCTTTTCCATTAATCTAAAAAGCAATTGCGACAATAAAAAAGAAAAAAAAATTTGACCCAAAATGGGGATACAAACTTTACTAGTACCGAAATGTTATTAAAAAAAAATTTAAGAAATTTTTTAGTAAGAAAATTTCATGAAAACATTTTTTGAAAATATTTCAGGGGTTTTTGGAAAAATTTTTGAAAATAGTTCCTCAAAAAAATCGCTGAAAAGTTTTTCAAATTTTTTTTCTTGAAATTTTCTTACTAAGAATTTCCTAAGAAAATTTTTTTTTTTTTTTTGGAAAATTCATGTTTGAAAAAGTTTTTTAACAAAAATTTTTCGGGGGGGGGGGAGACCTGCTCCCCAACAGATCACTCACAAATTCCATTTATCATGATTTTTTTGTTCAAACCACACCTGATCACCGTTCAACAAATTGACAATGCGCTGATCAAATTCAATGCCCTTCAAATGCAATGCGATTCGAACTCGCCAGGAGCATGAGCTAAAATGAAATTGAGTTAATCACAGAGAAAAAAATAAAAAAATAACTAAAAAGTTTTTTTAACAAAATTAATATTTAAATATGTTTTACTCGCCTGCGCCAGTAGCAGTAGAGGAGCGGTTTTGTTGCCATTTGAAATGCAAATTTTAAATTTAAGTATCTTTGACAATGAGACAATTAGGAAGTGCATTTTAAGGGCATCATTCGTGTGCAAGGGGAGGAGGGTCAATGAAGTTACGTTTGAATTTGACCCCCCCCCCCCCAATTTTTCTACGTTCGACCATTTTTTTTTGTTGCAAATTATGCCCAATGAAGACATTTTTACTTTCAAATTTATAGGGGGTTGTATTCCTGAAACTTTTTTTCGGACATTTTTTTGCATTTTTGTTAAAGATTTTTCCCAAAATTCCTGAAAATAGGCACCAGAAGACATTTGCCTAAATATTCAATCCTCAGAGAGTTAATGTACACAAGAATGGTTTTCCGAGGCCCTGGAAAAATTTGAAAATCGAAATTGTAAATTTTTTTACAACAAAAAGTGAGAAAATTCTTTGCTCGCGAAAAACCAATTTTGCTGCTGGACGAATGACAAATAAATAGCACAGCAAATTGCGAGCCCATTCTCTAATCAATGCGAAAATAATTGATTTCATAAATCATTTTCACCGTTGTTTTTGTTGTGTTTGTTTGTTTAAAAAAAGTCCATTAAAGAAGGGAAATTAAAAATATCAATTAGGGCCAGTGTTAATTTGCTAATTTGGAAAATTTATTCCAAATACTAAAATAAATAAAAACAAATTTTGCGGCGAGCTTTTTCTAAAAAAAACTTTGTGAACAGGGGGCCATATTTTGAGTGCAATATATTTAATTAATAGGGTACCGATTTCTAGTGAAAAACTTTTTTTTTTTTTCAATTGTTATGAATAATAGGGCATCCAATTATATGGAAATCCATATTTTTTTTCCTGGACTGTGGGAGGCCTGAAACGCACGAAAAACATGTTTTAAGCTTGGTTTGAAGCTTCTAGGATGACTTTCCATATCCATATTTTCAATATTTTTCCATATTTCACGATTTATGTCCATATTTCCATATTTTTCCATATTTTGGCATTTTTATCCATATTTTATGTCCATATTTTAAATTTTTTCCAAAAAACCTCTATCATAACGGCCCCCATCAGGTAAATTGGCATTTTTGACCCCTAAAAAATTTCAGAAAAAGACATTTTTAGCAAAATTTTGTCGAAAATATTGATTAAATTTAAATTTTCTTAAAAATTGCGTAATTTATATTAAAAATAAGCAAAAAAGCGAAAATTTCGCTTTTCAGGTTGATTTTTCGCTAAAATGAGTAAATTTTAAGCTGTATCGTGTTTTTTTCTTTTTCGCGATTTTATATCCATATTTTTGGATGCCCTAGTTATGAATAGGGTTATAATTTGTATGATTTTGAATATTTTTTCTGCGCATATGCTATGAAGAAAGGGGCTCAAAATAGCATTTCTGCATTAAAATTTTTGATTTGGTGAAGGTTTTTAGTGCATATATAAACATATTTTGGGGGTTTTTGAGAATAAATGCATATTTGGCCATTTTTGCGTTTATAGGGCATATTTCGGTCATTTTTGGCAAAATTCATAAGAAAAATGCAATAAAAACGAAAAATACACCCCCTACGGATCGACTTTTTTGGAATTTTAGTAAAAATACACCCTTAAAAATCGAGAAATTTTTAAACTTTGTAAGCTTTTTTGAAAAAAAATTAATTTATATAAAAACATAATTTTGTTTTAGCATATAAGAAAAATTTATAAATTTGAAAACCAAAATGTTTTACAATTGTCTAAAAAACGCTCCTTAACCTATGTTTTGGAGTTTTAAAAGTCAATTCTGAATTTTTACACAATTTTTGGAATTTTTTTGAGGGTTAAAAGCTATTTTTGGCAGTTTTAAGGCATATTTTAGTGCATATTTGGGCATTTTTCGGGTTTTTAGGGAATATTTGGAGGATTTTTAGTGCATATTTTATGCGCATATTTGGCATTTTTTAGTGCATACAACTTATAACTAGAGTGCCACGGGACCGGGACCGGGACCAGGCCGGGAATTCCCGGTCATCCGAGGTCCCGGTTCCCGGTCCCGGATTTTGAAAAGCTCAGGTCCCGGTCCCGGTAGGGCAACCGGGAAAAACAAGCACTGATAAGAATGGGGGTCTGGGTGAAAAATTAGTGAAGAAAATTGGAGGAAAAAATTTGAAAATATATTATATATTCTTTAAAAGTAACGACGACAGTTTTATTTATATTGACACATTTTTATTATTTTTTTAAATGAAAATCCGTACAAATTGTTGAGCCTATTAATCCCGAAAACCAGCCTTTTTTGTTGAAAATCTGTTAGCAAATTACACTCAAATTTTCAAAATTTCTCCCGGCGGCGCCTATCGGCACCGCCGGACCACCTTTTTCCCCAAAAGCTTTCTGGAAAAAGCGCGCCGAAAAAATTTATGTGAAACGTAAATCTGAATTTCTAATAATATTCGATCACTTAGTCCAAAAATGATTAATTGTTTGAAATAAATGAAGAAAATTTGATTTGAAAATTTTCATTAATTTAATTAGCTTTATAAAATTTTCATTAATTTAATTAGCTTTATAAAATTTTCATTAATTTAATTAGCTTTATAAAATTTTCATTAATTTAATTAGCTTTAACTTTTGGGTTTTATAATAAAAAATAAATAATAATTTTATATTATTTTCACTTTAAAAAAAAATAATTAAAATTTGAATTTTTTAAAAATTTTTAAAATTTTTTTGAATTTTTAAAATTTCCCGGTTGGTCCCGGTTCCTGGTACCGGTCCCGAAGAAAAATCAAGGTCCCGGTCCCGGCTTCTCAGGCCCCGGCAAGTCCCGGTCCCGGTTTTGCCCAAAATTCCCGGTCCCGTGGCACTCTACTTATAACCCTAGTTATGAAGAAAGGAGCTCAAAAAACGCATTTCTGCGTTTAATTTTTTTCATTTGAACGTCATTTTTCGTCACTAGAAATCACTATTTTGGTGTTTCGTCACTTAAAGTTAAAATTCACTATTTTGGCGTTTTGTCACTATTTTTCACTATTTCAACATTCTTTGGAAAATTTCTTAAAAAATGCAATAAAAATGAAAAATACACGCCTAAGAAGCGAGCTAAAAATTTTCAAAAATCACTCTTAAGGAATATAAACAATTTTCTCAAAAATTCATTTTCTTGACAAGAATTTTTAATTTAAAAAATTATTTTTTAGCTACTTATTTTAGCTTTTTTTTGCCCTTAAAAATCCCAGTCCTACTCATTTGCAACTGCATTCAGTGAGTAAAAATTATTTTTTGCTTAATTTTTTGCCGAAAATTATGTCACTATTTGTCACTATTTCGCACTTTTTTTTCACTATTTTGGCTCTTTTTCGTCACTATTTTAGTTAACTATTTTGAGATTTTTCGTCACTAAAAGTCAGGGCCCTATTAATTAATTTTGTTAAGTCAACATATCGCCATAAATGAAAATTGGGAGTTTTTAGTAGCATTTTTACATATTTATCTGAGATTGTAAAGGCAGGGATGTGATCTGTTATTATTTATAAGAAATGTTCTGATTTTTGGGGTAGTGACCAAAATTTGTTCTGATTTCTTAAATACAATCATAATTTTTAAATTTATTGACACTATTTTATCAAGAAATATAAGGTTTGCTCAAGAGTTGGTCATTTTTTTCGTGAAAAGCTGTTAATAAATTGCACTCAATTTTTCAAAATTTTCCCTGGCGGCGCCTATCGGCACTGCCGGCGGGCCTACCCCCCTCCCCCCGCTTCCCAAAGGTTTTTTTTGGAAAAATGGGCCGCAAAAAAATTGTTAAAAACTGATATTTTTTTGATCCCGATTGCACTGAAATTAACTTTTTGCTTAGGAGACGAAAAATATAATATTTGATACATTAATTTTGAACATTTTAATTATCAATAAATCTCTTACCTGGATTTTCTCAATATTGCCTTTTCAATTTCATTTATTTTTGTTTCCACTTATAAAATACGAAAATGCAGTGTGTTGACATTAATATAAAATGCGCTTCTCTCCCACCTCTAGTCGCCTACTTTTTTTCATTTATTTATTTTTTATCTTCTAATTTATTTTCTTTTTATTTATTTTCAATTTAAATTTATTTTACGTAACAATTCTTTCAGCTGATGTTCGGGGGAAACCAACCCTAGTTTAATTGTTGTTCATGTTAAAAGTTATGCTTTTATATGGACATTGATATTTGACTCCAAAAAAACCCTAAAATTACTTTTGTTGCTAGGGCATAGAATTATATGCACCAAAAATGACAAAATATCGACAAAATTTTGCTAAAAAATGTCTTTTTCGGAAATTTTTTCGGTCTTTAGGGGTCAAAAAGGCCAATTTACCTGATAGGGGCCGGTCTAATAGGGGTATTTTGAAAAAATGCCCAAATATGCACATAAAATATGCACGAAATGCCAAAATATGCACAATATGCAAATATGCATATAAATCGCGAAATATGCATAAATATGCAAAATATGCATATGGAAGTACGGCCTAGAAGCTTCTAATCAAGCTAAAAACATGTTTTTCGTGCGTTTCAGGCCTCCCACAGTCCAGGAAAAAAATATGCATATGCATATAATTCTATGCCCTATTTATTACCAAATATTTATTACTTTAAATAAATGTTCGACATGTCAACAAAATGGTTTTCTATTCTATTTCCTCCTGATTTGTTTGTCCTCAAAAATCGAAGTCCGATGACAACGGTTCTTCTTTCTTTCCTTGGCCAACCGAACTGTGTTGGCCAGGGTTGGCAATCACATGGCTCGGACTCGGCACATTTTGATGTGCAGAAACCCCTAGAAAATTATTAATTTCTCAATTTCAATAATTATTTTTATTTGCCTTTGCTTGGGACTCCAAAATGCACATCCGTAACTTCAAAGTTCTTTTCTTGTCCAATTGCTTTGATTGCTTGGCTTTCCTGCTCAAATTGTACTTTCATGTATTGCCATTCTGTGCCGTTCCCCGCATGGCCAGCAGCAGCAGCGGCCAAGTCGAACATGGCACGGGCAAAGCCCAAATTGTACGGGCACTCGTCCTCATAATTGATTTCCATTTTCGCAATGTCTTAATGAGATAAGTTGGTCAATATTTTTAAATTAATTACTCTTTCTTAAAATGTACCATTCTCTCAAAATTCATTTAATTATTTTCTAATTTGTTTAATTACTCTTCAGCTGTCGATCAATTTCATTCACAATTTGTGCTTCTCCTCCGCTTGGGCATCCCACGCGATAGGACAGTTCATTTTTTATTCCATCCACAGTACTTTTAGCGGTTGAGCATACTGTAGACTCGTCAGCAGCAGAAGAGAAAGTGTCAATGTATTTGGACATCACAGCAACCACTTGCTGACTGCCCGGGCAGCACGGGAAATCTTTGGAATTTAAATTAAATAATTTTATAAAAAGTGCCTATTACATTGAATGCTTTAGATATTTAAAACATGACTTTTTTAAAATTTATTTGCATTTACTTGGCATTGCATTGCAACAGACCAAAAACACAATTGGGAAGATGGAGAGCAGCAGAGAAGACATGGCAAAAAATATATTTAATTTAATTAATGAATGAAAAATATATGTGATGTCATTTTTGTTTTTTCTGTTCGCTTAAATACCCCATTTTTCATTTCCTTAATGGACGTGGCTTTTATTGACAAAAACATAGAAAAAACCTTTTTTGCGGAAATTGCTGCTTTTCTTATAATACGCTTTCACGTGAATTTACAAAGACTTTGTGATTTTGTAATTTTTAAAATAATAATATTTTTATTACTTTTTTAATATTATATAATTTACCATTTAATTATTTTTAACTATAAATTTTGCCTGCTTCTTTGGCAGATTTCATCAAAAATGTTTAATTTAGAATTTCGAGTAAAATTTTTTAGGTTTTGATGGTCCGCTGCTTCAACAGACGCCTCCAGGGAAAATTTTTTTGTAAAATTTCGTTGTATTTGTTTATAAATTTTGTCCGCAAATGACCTTTTTTGTAGGGTAGGTCACGGTCCTTTAACCGAACCGAAAACCGGCTTTTTGGGCCAAAAATCTAAACCGAAAACTGGGATACCGGTTTCTTTCGTTTTTTTAAAATACACCCCCTAATGATGAAATCTCGCTAGAAATTATCGAAGATTTTTTTGTTACTTTTCACAAAAATTTTATTAATACCAGGGATGGGATTGACTTAAAATCCCGCAATTTTATTTTTTAATATTTTTCAAAAAATATTTCCACAAGTTTTTCAATTATTTATGAAAATTTATTAACAAATAGAGCCAAAAGTGTATTTTTGAAAATTTTCGAGTCGATTCTTAGGGGGTGTTTTTTTTGAAAGAAAGGCTTTTTACGAAATAATATTGTTTTGCATAAATTTAGTTCCTATTTTTTGCAATCCATTATTTTTATTAAAGGATTATTAATTGAAACGGTTTTTTTCATTTTATTTCATAATTTAAATCAATTTTTTAAAATAATTTTATTGAATTTTGCAGACTCTAACAAAAAAAAATTACGCAGAAAAATGTAATTCACTATTTTTCACGTGAAAATCACTATTGAAAATATAATTATTACATCAGAATCATTTATGTTTACATAAATTATTTAAGCTTTATTTTTTATAAAAATTCATTTTTTTCTCATTTTTTGCATTTAGATGAAATATTATACATAAGAATTTTTGTAACAAAAATTAAAAATGTAAAATCTTTCATTTAATATTTTAGAATAAAATTTTTCCGAAATGAATTTTCATTTTCATTTTCTATTTTCATTTTTTTTTGCTGCCACTGTGGTGATCGGCAACACAATTGATTGCTTTAAATTGAATTTGAGAATCAATTTTTCGAAAGAAGCAGACCTTTATGTCCGTTTGGTTCCCAATTTCAAAATTTATTTGCATACAGTAATTGTTCGTGAAATAAAAGGAGCCGAAAAAATTGTCAATTCAAATTGTACAAAATGCCAAATTGAAATTGAAGAAGAAATTCAAATTCTGGGCAATTATTGGCCAGAAAAAATTCAGTTTGAAGCCGAAATTCACACAAAAACAACAAATGAAAGTGAGGGTAATTGCTTTCGATTTTTATATATATTTAAACAAATTAATTAATTATTATTTGTTCCAGTGATTGTGCGACAATTTGAGCTCTTTGTTTATAATCCAAATTTAAAAAAAGTTTTGGAATTAAATCTTGGCAATTTGACAACTAGTGGTAAAGTTGAAAAAAATGTCATTTTTGGCGAAATGGTTCCTGAAAATGTTCTTTTGTTTGGTGCTTTTTTTGTCGATTTGGGCAAAACAAATCTGTCCCCGAATAGACGAGCAAAAGAAGTTGTTCATTTGGGAACTGAACAAATTGAAATTAAACGCGGAAATTCAAATGTAATTATAATTTCTATTTATTAAAAAAAAATTAAAAACAATTGTTAAAATAATTAAAAATATAGTTAAAAAAATATACCTTTTAACGAAGTTGTACATGATTTTATTTTTCTGCAAGAAATTTAATTAGCATAATTAGTGAGATCCAATTGATGAATCTTTGACTTTTTAGGTTCCGTTCTATGGCACTTTCAATTTAAATGTTAATTTGTCGAAAGTTAATGGAGCAATAAACAAAATGAATTTAAAGATATTCAAATTTATTGAATTCAAAAATGAAAAAAATGAATTTAACACCTGCCAAATTTGTTTACAGGATTTCCAAGAAAATGCACAAATAGTACAAATGCATTCCAACAGCAATAATAATGATAATAGCAGTGAAAAGGTAATTAATTAATTATTTTAGAATTCTTTTAAAGAAATTCTGAAAAATTCCGGCCTAATTAACAATCTACTGGTACATTTTGTATTCATTCTGTTTTAAAGAATTTTTTCTTTATCACAAAATTCGCAAATATTAAATATCGAAAATAATTAATTTAATCAATTTTATTTACAAAATTTTTAAATTATTTTCTACATGAAAACATTTTTGATAAATATAATCTTTATGCATAATTGTTGAAACAAAAAAACTAGGGTTATAAAAGTGTAAAAACATTTAATACTGCAAATTTTCAGCATTTGTCACACCGTGATTGCATTATCAATAGGTAAATTTTTAAAAACAAAAATATTTTACACAATTAAATCTTTTTTTATTCTTTAGTATAAAAACTGATAATTTCAAATGCCTGTGCGGCTTCAAATTATATGAACAAAGGGTAATTTAATTCTAATTACAATCAATTAAAAAGTATAAAAATAATTCTTTAGTCCTTTAATTTGCCGCCTTTTTTAACCGCAAATAACAATGGAAATGGACAACAACAACAACAACAATCAGGCATTTTGTATTGGAATTATCAGCAAAAGTTGAGCAAAATTTTGGACCATGAGCAAAATGGCACATTTAAACATCGCCAAGCAGCCGGTGCCTTGAATGAAATTAAGCAATATATTAGGGAATTGAACAATAAAATTGCCGAATTTTTCGGGGGCAAAGGCTATTTGGATAAATTGACACTAAAGCAGCAAAATGACAGCAACAAAATTGCATCGGTTGACACGGTGAGAAATTTGTTGAAACTAATTGCGAAAGTTGAACCGGGACAAAATGCCAAAGATTTGTTGCAACAAGTCGAAAATGTTGGCCAAGTGTTGGATGCAATTGCCAAGCAAGCATTTGACACCATGGAGATGATGACAGAAAATGAATGAATAAAAACTGGAAGCAAGAAACAATTCATTAATTTTTGGACCTAAATTCGTATAAATTGTTGTTGGGCAGAAAATTGTTACACATTCAGAATTTGTTAGAGTAAATTTGTTAAAAATTTGGTTTTTCTAAAATATTTTGTGCATTTTAAAATTTTTCCATATTTTTATTACATAGATGAAGCTGAATAACGGTAGAATTTTTTGCGTTTTAGTGGAATTTGATTTATTTTACGACTAATTATACATAATCAGCGATAAAAATTAATAAATTAATGAAAAATAAACCTATGCCGAGAGCAATTGTTTTTAGTGAAAACCCCCCGACTTTGCAGACTTCGATCCAATTATGGGCGGTCTATAAAAATAATTAAATCAGTCAAAATAAGAAAAAATTAATTATTATATAAAAAAGAATTTCAAAATTTAAATATTGACATATTGTTTTAATAACATTTTAAACGTGCAAAGCTCCTACGCATTATTTGCTGTTGCTGATAGTCTGAGCCAAAGATTGTTTCATTATGGCCCAACATTTAACATTTTTGAAAATTAATCATTTTCCATCATTTTGGAATTGCAATTAATTTTCTGTCCAACAATGAATAATTCTTAAAAAGCAATTTGTTCAATTAATTGGTAATACAAATGCACAAAAAATTGCTTAATCATCGCATTTAAGGCCAATTCGGCCCATTTATGACTTTTTGACTTTTAATCTTATGACCGGACAAAAAGACTATTTAAGGCCAATTAACTTTTAACGAAGCAACCACTAATTCAGCAATATATTTTAAATAAATTCAATTAATTTAATTATAATATAAAATATAATTATATTTGAATTTAGTCAAAATGAAGCTGATTTCATTGGCTCCATTGGTCATTTGTTCATTATTTTTTGTGGGGACCCCTGTCGTGCTAAGTGACGGGAAAGGTGCGCCACCGCCTCCGCCGCCTCCACCACCGCCTCCGTCAAGTTACGGAGGACCTCCACCAACTTACGGAGCCCCGCCACCACCACCTCCGCCTCCGCCACCGCCAAGCTACGGAGGACCCACTACAGGCTATGGAGCTCCGCCGCCGCCCCGACCGGGACCGTACCCACCATCACCACCACAAAAATGTAATTTATTTCTTTTGATTATTAAAGTAGCCATTAATTATTTTAGGCAAAGGAGAGGGACTGTCGGCGCCTAAATATTGCGCGTCCAACGTTTACTACGCATGCTCAGGCGGTGTGTCCACGAAGCTGAACTGCCCGAAAGGGCTTGTGTTCGACCAGGCAAACCAAGTGTGCAACTACCCAAGCGATTGCGGAAAGAAACAGCCGTAAAAACACTCAAAAATAAATAATTATTAAAATTTATATTTATTTTAAGGCCTCAACCGCAGCCTCCATCTAAAGGATACGGCAAATACGGCAGAGGAAAACGCGACGCGTCTGGAGCATCGCCAGCACCCGAGCCAGCTCCACCAAGCTATGAGCCACCGCAGCCCCCAAGCTATGGAGCACCGCCGCCGCCTCCCCCTCCACCGCCACCTCCCCCACCTCCGCCTCCTCCACCACCGCCACCTCCATCGTATGAGCCACCAGAGCCGCCAAGCTACGGTGCCGCACCGCCGCCTCCACCACCACCCCCGCCAACGTATGAACAACCAGAGCCGCCAAGCTACTTTCATTTATTTTGCTTACAGACAATACAATGGTGGGGTCCTAAAATAAGATTTAAATTAAAAAAAAAATTGAAAACCGTTTAGCCAATAACTGAAGCGAGTGCAATCCCATTATCGTGCGGCGTACACTCCCTTTTTTATACTCCATTTAAACGGAATAACAACAAACCACTTGTTTTTCTTGGTTAGCATAGCGAATAAATGCAACATGGTCCTTTCCAAGCAATTCACTTGAATCAATTACAACCTCATTAGTGTTATAAACATGGAGCGGATTTTGTTCGTTGTTGACAATTAAGAACGTATGAACAACCAGAGCCGCCAAGCTACGGTGCCCCACCGCCGCCTCCACCACCACCCCCGCCAGCGTATGAACAACCAGAGCCGCCAAGCTACGGTGCCCCACCGCCGCCTCCTCCACCGCCACCACCGCCTCCGCCGCCACCAGCCTATGAGCCTGCCCCACCAAGTTACGAAGCACCGGAACCGCCAAGTTACCAGCCGCCTCCCGCAGCCTCCGCCACCGCATAAGCCTCCAGCGAAAAAGAATCAACAGATACCAAATACGAGAAGACATTATTATTTTATTTGAGATAAATTAATATTTTGTTATATATAAAATAAATGTTTTGAGTGAAATTTTCATACTAAAAAACGAAAAACAAATCACAGAAATGTGAAAAAATGTTAAAAAAAGCTAAAGCTTTAACGAAGCTGGTTTATTCTTTAAATTTAAATGTGTTCTTAAAAATTTATACAAATTTACTAAAAAAATTTTGCGCCTGAAGTTAAGACTTAAAACTTTATGGTTAAACTTTTTTCTTACATTTTACGGAAATTGGAAACCCCAAAAAAAAGGTTTCGTGTTCGATTTTATAAATCTGCCACTTCACTCAACCCTTTTTTCTTTTCATAAAATAATATTATTGTACAATCCTCACTAATATTATCCATAGAAAGAAATAATATTTAAATTCAAGAAAAATATAAATCAATACAAATATATAGAAAGCATAATATTTTTCCCCAATAAATTGCCAACAAATTTTCATTTTCATTTCACTCATTTCAAAAAAATGCTCCCATTATCATTAATGACTGTAACCACTCTTGTTCTGCTACTGGTAGCCAAAATGACCTTCGGCGATCCCATAACATTCAAATTTAACCAAAACTATAAACATATTATTTATTTCTTAATTGTCAACAACGAACAAAATCCGCTCCATGTTTATAACACTAATGAGGTTGTAATTGATTCAAGTGAATTGCTTGGAAAGGACCATGTTGCATTTATTCGCTATGCTAACCAAGAAAAACAAGTGGTTTGTTGTTATTCCGTTTAAATGGAGTATAAAAAAGGGAAGTGTACGCCGCACGATAATGGGATTGCACTCGCTTCAGTTATTGGCTAAACGGTTTTCAATTTTTTTTTAAATTTAAATCTTATTTTAGGACCCCACCATTGTATTGTCTGTTAGCAAAATAAATGAAAAGATTGATGAAATTAAGAAAAAAAACACTAAAACGAAGAAGATCAGCGTTAGTGTGGAAGTGGAGAAATTTGATAATGAAAAGAAGGAAAGCGGAGAATTCAGTGTGTTGGTCCGATGACATTTAGTGATGTTCGAGACCGAAAATTTCCCGAGACTCGAGACCGAGACCCAAAAAGCACGAGACTGGGCGCTACACGAATATGACATCTATTTCAAGCAGATTTCGAGTAGATAACCCGAACTTGAATAAAAATCGAAAATTCAAGTTTCTCGTACAAAATTCTTTGTTCAATTTTAGCTAGAAAGTCGGAATTGATTAAAACAAAATGTCATGCTCGTGATCTAAAAAACCCTCCGGGAACAAATTTTTATTTTTTATTTGGCGACCGGGAAAATGCGTCAGTTTAGTCAGTTTATCAGTGAATCAGTGTATTTATTGAAAACGAGATATGTGTATATTATAATAGTTAGAAATTTTAAGCGATATGGGAACGAACTTACAGCAACCCATTTACCAGAATATTACATTTTATGGTTTTTGAATTTTTTTTAATTTATTAAAGTCTATGAGTTTCCTAAAAACGGAATTGTTAAATTCAGAATTAGGCTCCTAAACAATTTTAACCCTTTTATTATGCCAACAATAGTCAATTTAGGACAATATTTATTTACTCGACCTAATACTATATGTAAAACAATATGCTGCTACAGAATTTTATTTTTTTTTATAATTCGGTATACTGACGCATTTTCACATTGTTATACATATATACGCAGAAGATCATTTTTGGATTTCTTCGTGTTTCTATTTGTTATATTTTTTGGATAAATTTGGTGAAAAAAAAATTTTAACAGAAACATATATTTTAATGCGTAATTAGCTAATTGTTTAATTAAAGACGGTTTGAAAATTTACATTCACTAAAAGTTTCAAAAAAGAAGCAAAAACACTAAAAAACATTTAAAAATATATAAAAATTTGTATGAATTTTGCAAAATGTTCATCATTAGGGATGCGATTTTTAGGCAAATGCCTAAAATTTCTACGTACTTAATACGCACAGATAAGCACGAAAATATTTCGCCATTTCCGGCGCCTTTTTCAGGATTTTGGGGAAAAATCCTTAAATGAAAAATACACCCCTACGAATCGACAGACATGAAAAAATTTCAGAAAATAGATCCCTAAGAATTGAAAAAATTTTCACAAAAATTAATTTAATTATTTTTTCATTATAAAATTTTTGGTTTAAAAATTGTCATTATTTGAAAAAACTTTAAAACTATTGAATATAAGCAAAATTAAGTTTTTTGATTAATTTTTATGTGTTTTTCTACTTAAAAAGCTTAATAAAAATTGTTTTTTGCCTATTTTCGTGCCTATTCAAGGATTTTTGTGCCTATTTAATGCCTATTTCGCGATTTTTTGTGCCTAAATCGCATCCCTACTCATAATTGTTAAAATAACATGGCGTAGAAGCATCAAAATAAACTTATAGTTAAAATATTTAAAACCCTTGAAAACGGAGGCTAACATTCCAAATTGTATTTATTAAATAAATTTTGCTTCAAGAGGGGGGAAAATGCAATTTTGGCACAAATAACTCCTTCATTAACATAATTGTTGATGATCGGATTGGCATAATTCGTTGGGCGGATTACACGAATTTGGGGCAGATCAGCAGCAGCAAAAACACCGGAATCCCGACTTCGGCTTCTCGTTGTGGACCGAATGAGTATGGTCACAGCACTACGGTAGTCGCTGACTGTACATATCGTAACCAACGGGTTGAGCACGGGCAGCCAATAGGCGGGAACGGACGCACTTATTTGAACTAACAAAAAATTTGGCGACATTTCCGTCTGGAAGAATAGCAGTTGTATGGCGACGGAAAAGTTGAGGATGTTCATCGCTAACGGTAGCAGGGCCTAAAAGCAAATTGCAAAATTTAAAAAAAAATTAAATGGCCAAATTTTGTAATTGAGTGTACGGTACCAGATTTTTTTTTGAAAAATCGGGACCGTAATTTCCTGAGAACACAAAAGCTGGACGGGAATTAGACGAATGGATTTAGACCTAATTTAAGAATTCAGGTCCGTGACCGGAACTCGAAAAGCCGGAGTTTTGGAAAAAATCCCCAACGCGGGATCCGAATCTCGAGCAACTTTCAGTGGGATATTTTGCATCATGAAGCAGCCCCGTTTTAGAATGATAACTTCTTGTTTAAAAATACATTTGATGTTTTTTATAGATTTTAACAATTCTAATCAAAAAATAATAATAATTTCTACCAATTTTCTTAAGAAGTATTTTAGATTAAGAATTTTTGTTATACAATATTTAAAAATATATTTGTAAAAAATTCCATTATTTTTAAAAATCATTTTTTATCTCTTTTAATTGAATTAATTAAAATTGACCTTAATTATCAAATTGATTGTCAACTGTTTGTGGACTTGCTGTCCATGTGTTGCATTTCTGTACGCATTTTTATTGACAAATTTGGCAATTTTGAATGCACAAATGATAATAATCAAATAACAAATACCATTTTCAATAATTGACAGTTGCATTGCAGTTTTAAACATAAAATTATCCTAAAAATTATAATAGAAAAATAATTTTTTAAATGAATTCAGTAAAATTGACTCACAATTTTTTGATGGTAGGCCAAAAAATAGCTAATATTTGCATTGAAAAACACTTCAATTTGTTTGCAATAAGTATCATTAATCAATGATAGCTTTTCATTTCGGTCTTCTTCAAACAAATAACTGTTAAGCCATGTGAAGGCAATAATTAGCAAAACCAATGACAATGCGCCAACGTATTTTTTCAAAGTGATTGTCACATTTCTGGACCGAATTTTGAATGTTTACATAGTAGGAAATTATTAATTATAACAACGATAAATTAGATAAATAAATATAAATATAAAAATAAAATTAAAAATAATTTATATATTTTTTCTTATGCCGAAAAATTGAAAAAATTAGATTAAAAATCAAATCCATTAATGTATGAAATATTTTATTGTTTCAATGACAAAATATTGTTAATTAATAAAAAAAAATTGTTTTCTAACAGAATTTAATTCTATTTCTTAAGGGGTACATTTGTGGCAAAAAAATTATATACCTAGTTGATATTTGAAAATTTTCTTTCTTAAGTATGCATTTCATTTATTTTATTTCATTTATTAAATATGCGAATAAAAATTCATATATTAAAAAATCTACAACTTGAATTAATTAATTAATAATTATTATTTTCTTTTACTTGTTTATGACCAAATAACGGTAAATGAACTGAACGCATAAACCAAGGATTGAGAAATAATAAGCAATTATCCATGTGCGAAACAGAAAACCGCGACAAGTTGAAGACAAATAGGGCGAAATATATGAGACAGAAAAGCCAAAGACCCATCCATCATATTCAATCACAACCGAAAACAATTATAGTTAAATGCTTTAGAATATTATTAATGCATTTAGAAAATTTAGCCCCGGGGTAAATTCGAGGCACCCGAAAAGATCCCTTTTTGTAATTTTAAAATTCAAATTAATTCGGTTTTGAAAAACTCCCGTCTTCATATAAATGAATTTTTGAATACGAACCCCACCACAAAAAATGGCATCTGAAAAAATATTTTTCACCCAGGATTTATCCTGGTGAATAGTTTTTCTTAGGCCCACTAAAATGCAATTCATATTCCAACTTTTTAAGCAAATAAATTCGATTTTCGTGTATTAAACATCAAAAATTTGCCGTTTTTCAATCGGAAAACAAGAAATTTCGCTTTAACATATTTTTAGGCCCCAAAAATTTCCATTAAATATGCCTTTAATAATTAACTCACAAATCCCGACAGAAGGGTTAGAACGGAGAAAACAATGTCGACAATTGCGGTGTGAATTAAAATTCGTCTGTACAATGTCATTTCGGTGGGCGATCGCTTCATTACCAACAAAATTAAAATTGTGTTCAAACACAATGCCAAAAACACGGTAATTAGCGCATTCACATGATGAATTAGGATATTCATTTTGTTTCCAAGAAATTTTGATTTAATTAAATAGTCCTTTAAAGTTTAATTTTATTCGAGGAAATGACGGCAAATTAAATGCTTGTCAGATTGGATAAATTTATTTTAGGGCATTTAAGTCGAAGCCGAAAAATAGGCAAATTAGGAGTGATATCAGCTTACATTACTGATTTCGAAAATTATTATTTCATAATTTTTGGGCAAAACCCCATATTTTCTGTCAGTGATATTTTTATTTTTGGAATTTTTGGTGGTAATTTCCATTGCATAAGACACTTTTGTCTGGTGTTTTAAAGTAAACTTTTTCAGTTTTATTCTTTATTAATTTATGCAAATAAAATTAATTTTTGAAAATCTAAACAAAAAAATTATTTTAAATGAATTTAATATTAAATAATTTCATAATGCATTTAAAATTGTGTTATCTACATCTTAAAACTTTAGCGTTTGAGATTTATAATTAATATGGAATTTCCGCTTCAAATTCAAAAATTCACACGCAACACCGATTTTCTCATAAGAATTGTGTTAATAAATGAAATAAAATAAACTATAAAGATCAAATTTTGTATTAAGTATCAGACTTCCGGCGCAAAAAAAAAAGAATTTAAAAATTTTTTCTAAGTTTTTTGAACATATTTAAATTTAAAGAATAAATTGTTTGTTAATCAACTTTGTTAAAGCATAATTATTATAGATAAAGCCTTTTTTAACATTTTTTCACATTTCTGCGATTTGTTTTTCGTTTTTTAGTAGGAAAATTTCACTCAAAACATTTATTTTATATATAACAAAATATTATTTATCTCAAATAAAATAATATTGTCTTCTCGTATTTGGTATCTGTTGATTCTTTTTGCTGGAGGCTCATGCGGTGGCGGAGGCTGCGGGAGGCGGCTGATAACTTGGCGGTTCCGGTGCTTCGTAACTTGGTGGGGCAGGCTCATAGGCTGGTGG
The DNA here is from genome assembly GCA_004148225.2 of Heterodera glycines. Classification (NCBI taxonomy): domain Eukaryota; kingdom Metazoa; phylum Nematoda; class Chromadorea; order Rhabditida; family Heteroderidae; genus Heterodera; species Heterodera glycines. The sequence goes on along the minus strand of CP049709.1, from coordinate 21,875,273 downwards.
CGGTGGTGGCGGTGGGGGAGGGGGAGGCGGCGGAGGTGGCGGCGGGGCTCCGTAGCTTAAAGTTGAGCGAAAATTGTTGATTTATGCCGTTGTCACATTTATTGGCCATGCATTTAACACAGTTATTTTGGCAAGTTTTACATTCAAATTTAAAAAAGCATTTTTTCATAATTTTTAGATTGGGTTGTACCTTTTCTATTACGACCCTCTGATTTTGGCACTTTTGTACTGCAATTACCCATGGATTATCGATATTGGCACCGTGGAGGGGGAGGCGGCGGCGGTGCTCCATAGCTTGGGGGCTGCGGTGGCTCATAGCTTGGTGGAGCTGGCTCGGGTGCTGGCGATGCTCCAGACGCGTCGCGTTTTCCTCTGCCGTATTTGCCGTATCCTTTAGATGGAGGCTGCGGTTGAGGCCTTAAAATAAATATAAATTTTAATAATTATTTATTTTTGAGTGTTTTTACGGCTGTTTCTTTCCGCAATCGCTTGGATAGTTGCACACTTTGTTTGCCTGGTCGAACACAAGCCCTTTCGGGCAGTTCAGCTTCGTGGACACACCGCCTGAGCATGCGTAGTAAACGTTGGACGCGCAATATTTCGGCGCCGACAGTCCCTCTCCTTTGCCTAAAAGATTGGCCGACATTTGCGCCGTAGACATTTGCGCCGCGACAGTTGCGCCGCAGACACTTGCGCCGCCCAGCCAAAATGACACTTGCGCCGCCGACATTTGCGCCGCTGCCATTTGCGCCGCCGACACTTGCGCCGCGACAGTTGCGCCGCATACACTTGCGCCGCCCAGCCAAAATGACACTTGCGCCGCCGACATTTGCGCCGCTGCCATTTGCGCCGCCGACACTTGCGCCGCGACAGTTGCGCCGCATACACTTGCGCCGCCCAGCCAAAATGACACTTGCGCCGCCGACATTTGAGCCGCCCACCCCCAATTTTGATTATTTAAAGCATAATTTTCTCAATAAATTTTAATGTTTAATGGGATTAGAATATTGTTGAAAATATTAATTTTGTTGCGTTGTTAAAATTAGTATATGTTTGTTTCGCTTATGTCTTTAAAAAACGGGGGCGGCGCAAATGTCGGCGGCGCAAGTGTCATTTTGGCTGGGCGGCGCAAGTGTCTGCGGCGCAACTGTCGCGGCGCAAGTGTCGGCGGCGCAAATGGCAGCGGCGCGAGCGTCGGCAGCGCAAGTGTCACTTTGGCTGGGCGGCGCAAGTGTCTGCGGCGCAACTGTCGCGGCGCAAGTGTCTGCGGCGCAAGTGTCACTTTGGCTGGGCGGCGCAAGTGTCTGCGGCGCAACTGTCGCGGCGCAAGTGTCTGCGGCGCAACTGTCGCGGCGCAAGTGTCGGCGGCGCAAATGGCAGCGGCGCGAGCGTCGGCGGCGCAAGTGTCACTTTGGCTGGGCGGCGCAAGTGTCTGCGGCGCAACTGTCGCGGCGCAAGTGTCTGCGGCGCAAATGTCACATCACCGCCTAAAATATAATTTTTTTTCAAAAAATTTTGGGGGTTGGACATGGGCGTCCGGTGGCGCCGATAGGCGCCGCCGGGGAAATTTTTTTTTAATTTATAGGGAAAATAAGAACATTTATGCCATAAATCTCTAAATTTATGAATAATTTTAAGAAAAAAGAACTAAATAAGAATAATAGCCCAAAATCAGAACATTTCTTACAAATAAGAACAAATGGAAGCCCTGCTTTAATAATCAAAAGAAATAAATTACAAAAAAATTTTTTATTAACGCTTTTTAGGTAGAAAAACACATAAAAATTAATCAAAAAAACTTAATTTTGCTTATATTCAATAGTTTTAAAGTTTTTTCAAATAATGACAATTTTTAAACCAAAAATTTTTATAATGAAAAAATAATTAAATTTAGGGGATAATTTTTGTGAAAATTTTTTCAATTCTTAGGGGTCTATTTCCTGAAATTTTTTCATCTCTCGATTCGTAAGGGTGTATTTTTCATTTAAGGATTTTTCCCCAAAATCCTGAAAAAGGCGCCGGAAATGGCGAAATATTTTCGTGCTTATCTGTGCGTATTAAGTACGTAGAAATTTTAGGCATTTGCCTAAAAATCGCATCCCTAATGATGAATATTTTGCAAAATTCATACAAATTTTTTTAAATGTTTTTTAGTGTTTTTGCTTCTTTTTTGAAACTTTTAGTGAATGTAAATTTTCAAACCGTCTTTAATTAAACAATTAGCTAATTACGCATTAAAATATATGTTTCTGTTAAAATTTTTTTTTCACCAAATTTATCCAAAAAATATAACAAATAGAAACACGAAGAAATCCAAAAATGATCTTCTGCGTATATATATATAACAATGTGAAAATGCGTCAGTATACCGAATTATAAAAAAAAATAAAATTCTGTAGCAGCATATTGTTTTACATATAGTATTAGGTCGAGTAAATAAATATTGTCCTAAATTGACTATTGTTGGCATAATAAAAGGGTTAAAATTGTTTAGGAGCCTAATTCTGAATTTAACAATTCCGTTTTTAGGAAACTCATAGACTTTAATAAATTTAAAAAAATTCAAAAACCATAAAATGTAATATTCTGGTAAATGGGTTGCTGTAAGTTCGTTCCCATATCGCTTAAAATTTCTAACTATTATAATATACACATATCTCGTTTTCAATAAATACACTGATTCACTGATAAACTGACTAAACTGACGCATTTTCCCGGTCGCCAAATAAAAAATAAAAATTTGTTCCCGGAGGGTTTTTTAGATCACGAGCATGACATTTTGTTTTAATCAATTCCGACTTTCTAGCTAAAATTGAACAAAGAATTTTGAACGAGAAACTTGAATTTTCGATTTTTATTCAAGTTCGGGTTATCTACTCGAAATCTGCTTGAAATAGATGTCATATTCGTGTAGCGCCCAGTCTCGTGCTTTTTGGGTCTCGGTCTCGAGTCTCGGGAAATTTTCGGTCTCGAACATCACTAAATGTCATCGGACCAACACACTGAATTCTCCGCTTTCCTTCTTTTCATTATCAAATTTCTCCACTTCCACACTAACGCTGATCTTCTTCGTTTTAGTGTTTTTTTTCTTAATTTCATCAATCTTTTCATTTATTTTGCTTACAGACAATACAATGGTGGGGTCCTAAAATAAGATTTAAATTAAAAAAAAAATTGAAAACCGTTTAGCCAATAACTGAAGCGAGTGCAATCCCATTATCGTGCGGCGTACACTCCCCTTTTTTATACTCCATTTAAACGGAATAACAACAAACCACTTGTTTTTCTTGGTTAGCATAGCGAATAAATGCAACATGGTCCTTTCCAAGCAATTCACTTGAATCAATTACAACCTCATTAGTGTTATAAACATGGAGCGGATTTTGTTCGTTGTTGACAATTAAGAAATAAATAATATGTTTATAGTTTTGGTTAAATTTGAATGTTATGGGATCGCCGAAGGTCATTTTGGCTACCAGTAGCAGAACAAGAGTGGTTACAGTCATTAATGATAATGGGAGCATTTTTTTGAAATGAGTGAAATGAAAATGAAAATTTGTTGGCAATTTATTGGGGAAAAATATTATGCTTTCTATATATTTGTATTGATTTATATTTTTCTTGAATTTAAATATTATTTCTTTCTATGGATAATATTAGTGAGGATTGTAATATTATTTTGTGAAAAGAAGGGTTGAGTGAAGTGGCAGATTTAAAAAAACACAAGTCTCAGGTTAAAATCGAACACGAAACCTTTTTTTGGGGGTTTCCAATTTCCGTAAAATGTAAGAAAAAAGTTTAACCATAAAGTTTTAAGTCTTAACTTCAGGCGCAAAATTTTTTTAGTAAATTTGTATAAATTTTTAAGAACACATTTAAATTTAAAGAATAAACCAGCTTCGTTAAAGCTTTAGCCTTTTTTAACATTTTTTCACATTTCTGCGATTTGTTTTTCGCTTTTTAGTAGGAAAATTTCACTCAAAACATTTATTTTATATATAACAAAATATTAATTTATCTCAAATAAAATAATAATGTCTTCTCGTATTTGGTATCTGTTGATTCTTTTTCGCTGGAGGCTTATGCGGTGGCGGAGGCTGCGGGAGGCGGCTGATAACTTGGCGGTTCCGGTGCTTCGATTTGAGTGCAATTTATAAAAGATTTTCACCAAAAATGACCAATTTTTGCGATTAAGAGCCATTTTTAATGTTTTTGGGGCCCGGGGGTGTCGATAGGCGCAGCGGTGGGAAAAATTAGAAATTTTTACCTGATTTTCACTGAAATTGGCAATTTATAGATCAAATTTTGAAAATTTTTGGGTAATTTGGGGCGGGGAGGTGCCGATAGATTATAAATGGCCATTTTTGATGATTTTTTTCAGCATAAATCAGCAAACTTTCTCAAAAAGCAACAAAAATCAGCAAATCACATCTCATAAAAAAATCAGCTTTGAGCCCCTGAAATCAGCAAAATGCTGATAAATCAGCAGAGTTGGGAGCCCTGATTTTACTGCTGATCACAGCGCTGCTGTTCACAAGAACGCGCAAATGTTATGCTCATCAATGATATGAACAATACTTAAAATGATTAACAATGTTTGCTTCTATAATATTTTATTATTTTTTGTTTTGGAATGATCAAAATTTTTTGGTTGAAATTATTAAATTAACGTCTTTAAGCAAGAATTATTTTCCACAATTACTTGTGCAACAATAAAAAATGAAGGAAATTTCCAAAGTTTGGATCCATAAAATTTTACTTCATTTATCAGTGGAGGTGGCGGTGGAGGGGGAGGCGGCGGCGGTGCTCCATAGCTTGGGGGCTGCGGTGGCTCATAGCTTGGCGGTTCTGCTGGTGGCTCGTACGCTGGTGGTGGCGGAGGCGGTGGTGGCGGAGGAGGTGGCGGCGGAGGAGCTGGCTCGGGTGCTGGCGGTGCTCCAGACGCGTCACGTTTTCCTCTGCCGTATTTTCCGTATCCTTTAGATGGAGGCTGCGGTTGAGGCCTTAAAATAAATATAAATTTTAATAATTATTTATTTTTGAGTGTTTTTACGGCTGTTTCTTTCCGCAATCGCTTGGATAGTTGCACACTTTGTTTGCCTGGTCGAACACAAGCCCTTTCGGGCAGTTCAGCTTCGTGGACACACCGCCTGAGCATGCGTAGTAAACGTTGGACGCGCAATATTTCGGCGCCGACAGTCCCTCTCCTTTGCCTAAAATATAATTAATGGCTGCTTTAATAATCAAAAGAAACAATTTACGAAAAATTCGGTTTTTACCATTTTTAAAAAATATTTTCCTGAACTTTTTTTTATATTTTCTTAAACATTTTTTTAGCGTCAAAACATAAATATGAAAATATTTCATGTTTCAATATATGAATTTTCGGCTTTAATAGGAGTTCTAATCTCAAAGTTTCATGTTCAAAAAAAAAAAGTGAAAGAATTTTAATTTTTTTCAAAAATCGGATCCACGTTTAGACACCTTCGTGAACGTGTTAGTTAAATCATTAAGGTGGCGCCCCTTTCCCGTCACTTAGCACGACAGGAATCCCCACAAAAAATAATGAACAAATGACCAATGGAGCCAATGAAATCAGTTTCATTTTGACTAAATTCAAATATAATTTTATTTTATAATTAAATTAATTGAATTTATTTAAAATATATTGCTGAATTAGTAGTTGATTCTTTAAAAGTTAATGGGCCTTAAATAGTCTTTTTGTCCGGCCATAAGATTAAAAGTCAAAAAGTCATAAATGGGCCGAATTGGCCTTAAATGCGATGAATTTGGTGCTTTTGGATTACTAATTAATGGAACAAATTGCTTTTTAAGAATTATTCATTGTTGGACAGAAAATTAATTGCAATTCCAAAATGATGGAAAATGATTAATTTTCAAAAATGTTAAATGTTGGGCCATAATGAAACAATCTTTGGCTCAGACAATCAGCAACAGCAAATAATGCGTAGGAGCTTTTCACGTTTAAAATGTTATTAAAATAAAATGTCGAATTTTTTATTGGATTTTTATAAAAATTAAATCATCCGGTGATTTTTTTAATATATATTAAATGACAATTAATATATTAGGTTTGCCATCAGCTGATCAGATCAATCGACGCACTTTCCGATCACTTTTTTTATCATCGCTGTGAATGTTGGTGGATATTTTATAAAATTTTTTAAAGAATTTTTCATTCTAGAAAAAAAAATTCATTTTCACTTTTTTTTCTCGGTTTTACTTGAATTAAAAAAATTTTATGAACGAGTTGTCATGACATCGAAATTTTGCCGGCAAAATCAATTTTATTTTTTTTCTCATATGACCACTTAGAAAAACTCTCTTTTGATTAAGTTCCATCAAAAATTATTATTGTCTTCAAAATCATTCTTTCTGCTACCTGTTAGGTTTATTATTAAACTATTGATTTGATTTCGATCAAACCGAGCTATATGTTTGTATAATTGTCAAGGTATTGATCAATTCTGCTGATCATCAGAGCACATCATCATCAAAGTTCATCATCGATCCGCCGCCCCGTAGGCGCAGCACAAGGTGTACAGTGGCCTCCTTCTGCACACCGTAGTCAGCCAACGTTCGGCCGTCCTCGAGCTGTTTGCCGGCAAAAACCAATCGCTGATGATCAGCGGGAATGCCCTCCTTGTCAGTGATCTTCCGCTTCACATTCTCGACACTGTCCATGCTGTCCACATCCAGCGTGATGACTTTGCCGGTCAAAGTTTTGATGAAAATTTGCATTCCGCCCCGAAGACGGAGGACCTATTCAAATTTTTAAAAAAAATTTAAAACCCCCCTTATTTTAGGTGAATTTTATTCGATGAAAAATTGTTCAGTGGCATTAGGCAATACAATTTAAATACAATAATAAAAAGAATTATTATTTTATATCAAACACCCGGTAGAGAAGTAACTTAAAGCTTTGGAGGAGCAATATTTCTTTTTCTAGAATTAATTTTTTTAAATTTAAAAAAAACATATTTTAAAGATTAATTATTTACTTAGAAAAAAAAATTATTTTTATTTTTTGTAAATAAATAATATAAAAATTCTTGAAAAAATTAGTTAAATATTTTAATTATGTTTTCTGACCAAATGAATTTTTGCCTCCTTCTGCACGCCGTAGTCGGCCAACGTTCGTCCGTCCTCGAGCTGTTTGCCGGCAAAGATCAAACGCTGGTCATCAGCGGGAATGCCTTCCTTGTCAGTGATCTTCCTCTTCAAATTCTCGATACTGTCCGAACTCTCGACCTCCAGTGTGATTACTCGGCCAATTAATGTTTCGACGAAAATTTGCATGCCATCGGTTTGGGACGGCAGCAAAAGTGCCGAAACGGCGAAACAGAAAGGAAGAAGCTCAATAAGCTTCATCAGAATTATTTAATTTTGTAAATTCTTTGAAAAAATCTTCTTTTTAAGTAAATGATATTTTATTGGGATTTTATGCCAAAAAATATTTTTGTTAATCAATTTTAGACAGTTCCGCAATAACATCTTATTTCATTTCTCTTGGTAAAACATTTTTAATGTGAAAACAATTCTTAATTGATGAAAAATGTTTTTGTCGGAAGTGAATTCATTTAAATATCATGTGAAAAAAACATTCATTTGAATTTGCAATATTGTGCAAATTGTATGAAATTTTGAAAAAAATGCCTACGTTAAATTTATTGCATTATTGAGATGCTCGGAACCGTGAATTTCGTTTTTTTTTGAATTAACCGCTACGAGTTGACGAGAAGAGATGAACCAGCAGATGAAATTTTTATAAAAATCTGCTTAAAAACAATAGAATTTTATGAAAAATTATGCAAGTGAACGCAATCGCTTCGGCTTTCCATTGGTTGACGGAGTGTGCAGCCATTTTGACAAAGCTTGGCCAGCAGCATTTGATCCATCAAAATCATTAGTCACATCGGGCAACAAATAACCGGAATCGATTGAATTCAACTGAAAGAGATCGGTGAGAATTGTCGGTGAAGTGCGGCGCTCCGAAAAATTGCTTTTCAATACCATTTATTTTAATTTAATTTTCATCTCATTAATGTCTTGAGATTATTCCCATTTTTTACACCTGCTGTTTATTTGATGGAGATACCATTATGATTTCAAAGATATATATATATTTTGTTCATTTTTTGAGAAGCATCGGTCCAGCAGCTGTTATTAGCCTAATTACATAGAAAATTAAAAGTTTTACTGCTAACAAACAAGCGGGAACAATCTACTGGCGGTGGTGTACACCTTAATAAATTAACCTAACAATTATTAGTGCTTTGAGATTAAATCTTGGCAGAAAAAAGGTGGTGGCACACTTTTTCCATTTAATCAGTTTTAATATTTTTTATTAATTTATTCATATTCTCATAAGTTCCTGCCCGAACCCTATCTATCTGAGAAAAAAGTCGGGGATGGGGAGGATATGATATGATAAAAAATAATCGGGGATGGCTGGAGAAATTAAAAAAAAACGACGAGGACCAACAAATCACAGTTGGGGATTAAATTTCAAAAAAGTCGCAAAATAATAAAAAAAAATTCCTTAAAAAAAATTTGTGCTAGTTTCTCTAAATTTTTCTATAAATTGACATTTATGAAAGTGTTGCTAAACTTTTTATTTTATATGGCAATTTAAACTTTAAATTTTGAAATGAAATAAAATGCAATTGAATAATTAATTTAGTGAAATAAATTATCTGAAAATAATCCAATGATTGAATCCATTCTCCAATACACCAATGTGTTCATCTATTTCTCATTTTGCATCAGTATTCCTTCTTTGGTAATTTACTGTTTGCAAATTGTGGCGATCTGTCGCAATCGACAATTTCATAATTCATTTTTTGCGCTGTTTGTGCTTCGGGCAGTCCCAGTAAATTTAAATAATATACCTTATTTACTCGATTATAAGCCCCCCAGGGCTTCTGTGTTCAGCCCCCCCCCCCCTCCAAAGGGGGCTTATATTCGAGGGGGGGGGGCTTCTAATCGAGAGGGGCTTATAATCTAGTAAATACGGTAATATTGTAAGTTTAATGAAAATTTAAATATTTAGGATATCTTTGGAATATTCGCCACTTATTATGGATATCGTCTGCCCACAGTGTTCGGCGCTGTGCTTTATCCGATTTATGAAAAATTGCCAAATTTGGCACGCCTGCAATTTTATTTCATCTCAGCATACGCATTTGAAGCACAGAATATCGCCACGGTATTCATGATGTTGAACCGTATCACCGCAATTAAGATGCCCTTTTTAAATAAAAAAGTAATTTTTATTTTATTCTTTTTAATTTTAAATCCATTTTTTAAGCTTTGGAAAATGCTTTTGCCACTCGCTGTTTTGTGCTCGTTGCTTTTTCCACTTTTGCTGACTTACAATGATCTTTTTATGAGCACTTATTTGCTAAGACAACCAAATTCGACTGCTTTTGTAATTATGGAGGAAATTAAGGAAGTAAAAAAAATATAGAATTTAAAATTAAAATGTTTAAAATTTTAGGGAAATGTTTCGGTGTTGGCACCTGTCCTTTTCATTCAAACAATTGGTTCAATAATTTTTTTGGTCATTTGTGCTGTGCTGAATTTTGTCACATATTTGGCATATAAACGACAAAATGTCAATGCTAAAATCTCTTCTTCTTCGACGGCACAATTAGTTAAAAGAAAAGTTGAGCGAAAATTGTTGATTTATGCCGTTGTCACATTTATTGGCCATGCATTTAACACAGTTATTTTGGCAAGTTTTACATTCAAATTTAAAAAAGCATTTTTTCATAATTTTTAGATTGGGTTGTACCTTTTCTATTACGACCCTCTGATTTTGGCACTTTTGTACTGCAATTACCCATGGATTATCGATATTGGCACCGTTGGAGTCTCGAGTTGGCTAATGCTTTGGGCCAGTGACTCATTACGACGCCAAATTTGTATGAATTTCCTACCAAGATTTATTTTTGCGAAAATAATGGGACAAACACAACATCCCAATGTAATTCAAGTGAAACCGGTTAATCAACAGATGAACTTATGACCAAAAAGACCAATGAATAAAACTATTTTATTGTAAATAACACACGCGCATATACTTTAGAATAATTAAAAAATTATACGCCTATACATATGAACTCAATAGATTTATTTCTTTCAAATATTTTTCTTAATTCCAAAATATTACCCCGGATTTTAAGTTAATTTTTTTTTAAATATAAATAAATTAAAGAAAATTTTTTGTGAATTTAAATTCATAGGAACAAGTCTATTTCTTTCCCAATTGTTAGTACGAATTTTTTAAAACCTTTAATTTGTCAAAATTACATGAATCGAAATATTTATTAGTTTTTTAGCGTTCATAATTTTTACCAAAATGCTTTTTGCTTGATTGACCTTCAATGTTCTTCAGATGATTATTGTTCATTAATTCTGGTGGATCCTTTTAATTTGTCATTCATTTTTCGGTCAAACTTTTTTGAAAAAGGTGTAAAAAATTTCTTTTTGAATTCATGACACTGAAAATTTAAAAAAAATTAAAAATATTTACAGGATTTTTTTTTTTTTACTTTTCGAATGCGTTCTGCATTTTGTGCTTCAACTTTATTCATATCCAAAGATTGCAAACACTTTCCACAATTTTTACATTTAAAAGCGCTTAACTTCCCCGGCAATTCCACCGAACAGCTTTAAAAAACAGGGAAATTTATTATAAAAAATGATTAATATTTATTTATTTTAATTAAAGGAAAATTTTATTCAATTTAATTTAATTTCTAATTTTTAAATATTCATTTTATTTGATGACCAGCAATAATGATCAAATAAATCAATTGACTTTCTGCAGCAGTAGCATTGTTCAGTTCTGCATTTTATACAAAAAATCTAAATTTTTAAAATAATTTATAAAAAAAAAATTAAAAATTTAACAGGGCTGTCAATTTTAGTTCTTACGAAATAGGTCCAGGGTTCTTATTTCCGGAATTTAAAGAAAAAAAACAAATTTTTCTATGAAATTCTTTAAAAATTCAAAATTCATTATTTCTTAAAACTGTAGAAAAATTTGTAAATAAAATTTTTTTTCTCATTTTATAAATATTATTTTACATGGTTGCAACCGTCTTCCTTTACAAAGCTAATGTTGCATTGAATACATTTGTGGATAATTGCATCTGCTATCTTTTTATCACTAAAAAAAGAATACTTTTTTTTAATTTAAGACAATTAAATTAATAATTAATTATTTTATTATATTACAATATTACAATGGGTCATCTTTGTAATTTTTGAGTTTGGCGAACTGTTCGCATGACAATTTGTCGTGCTCTTCCGTCCAATTCGCATTGCATCTGCGACACATTGCATAATTGCAGTTGGGGCACAAAATTTTGTGCTCATCATTTTCAATTTCAACCACACAGCCGCATTTAGAACACCTTAATTACAATAAGTATAATTAATTAATTAATTAATTTGGGTTTTTAAATGGATCTTTTTTTCATTAATTGACCGTTCAAAGCAAAGGCCTGCCATTGCCACACATAAATCGGCACAATGATTTTCCAGTGCCCGAATTGACTCGTAATCACCAGCAAGTCGATCCTTTATTTCTTCTAAATTTATTTAAAATTAAATTGCTGCAAAATTTAATGAAATTTTTTGAGGGAATTTAAATTTTAGCTTAAACGTACGCCATGAAATTGGATTTTCACAATTCTGTGCCATGCATTTCAGTCCGAGCCCGCCCTTTGCGAATGGCATCATTTCATGTGCCGCTTTTACATAACCCTTAAGGCACCCAATGCAGAAAGCATGGGATTCTTAAAATAATAAATGATTTTTGAATTAAAATATAATTATATTATTTTTATCGGCATGCCTTTTTGTGTGTTTGAACTGCTTCCAAAAATTGCATCGTCCATTAAGTGATCACAGAAACTAAGCTGATCATATTTTACATCATCAAAGCAAACAATGCATTCCATACAATCATCGGGCGGACCATTTGCTCTATCTAATCAGTAATTTTAATGAAATATGAAAGAAAATTTTAATAATTCCAACGACACTTTCTTTAACAAAGCTATCAATGCGTGAATTTCATTAAATATTTAAGTTTTTAGAAGAATAAAATTCCCAATTTCTTGTTTTCGATTAGCATTTTTTAAGAAATCAATATGACGATCTACAAATTTTACATAAAATTGACAAATTTAACACAAAATTTATTAATTACTTATTTCCAAGCCCAAATCCAAAGATATTTTAAGACCCAAGGACATTAAGAGCACTTATTGTGAATTATTACTAAAAAATATATAATTATACAACAATAAAAAAGTACTCATTTAGAAAAAAAGCAAACCTGTTCCAAAAATTTGTTCAGTTAAGCCAAAAAAGACAGCGGCATTAGACAAAAAAATATGAGCAAAATTTTTTCTCATCTCCCCAAAGGAACAGATGGACAGATTTTTAAATAAATTTAAAAATATATTTTTAAAAATAATGAATATATTTTCTTTAAGACAAATAAAAAAAATAAATAAAATATCTCATTTTATCTCATATTATTAATTAATTTTTATGACATTTAATTAAATTTCTATAAATTAAAACTGATTTTTAAACCTTCGCTGATTTTTCCCATTATTTGTACATTATGTTAAAACATATGAAACTCAGTTTTTTATCATATGCTTTTGTTTTTTTTTAAATAAATATTTCCGTTTAATAATGGGAAATTATGCCATAGTTGTTTTTTGTGCCACATCATCAACAAATTATTTGGCAAATCCCAAAAATTTAAATTTAATATTATCAATTAAGAATAGTGCTAAATTTTTAGGTTTTTAACTGCCATCGCGTATATCGGCACTTCTGCTGGACTCAAATTATCCCTTTTTCAAGAAATTTTGGTTTTTTATACAAAATACTTATCTAAACCGCAATATTTCAAAATCTCCCGCGGCATATGACAAAAAAAAATCAGGTACCGAAGTGTCCACTTTAAACAGGGACTCAATTATCCATCGCCAAAAATGAAGACAAAAGGGGTGTATTTTTTGTTTATAGTACAGAATAAACCATGGCTGGGTTTCACTTTCATCTCAACTTTTATCACCTTTTTGGCTATTTCTCAATTTTTGGACAAAATATATGCACTTCTTTGCTATTCAAAAAAAAGAATTCATTGTTTGTATTAATTTTGTGTAAATTTTAAATTTTTTCTTGATTTTTTATTTTTTATAATTTTAGTTCAATATTTCAAGAAATATTCTAATTTTAGAGTAAAAAAAACTATTTAGTTTAAAGAGTATTATTAATACTTTTAGAAAGAGATTTTAATTAACATTTTTGAATCTGACCGGAAATGGCTGATTTGAACAATAATACAGTAACTTAATATAAAACAATTTAGGCGAGTAATTAGTTTATTTTTAGTTTTATTTGACCTTCAAAGATGCAAATCCAAGCTGGTCGCTCATTGGGTGCGCTTGTGCTTAAATCGAAAAATAAATTAATGAAAATTTGTTCGTTGAATAATAGTCATTTTAACACTAAAAAGTAGGGGGTAGTCTGGGAATTGAACTCAGGACCGCTCGCAAGCATTTGGGGTCAAAAACAGCATTTTTGAAAATTTAATCTCAAATGATTAAAATCAACAAAAATGTTTTTTTTTGAGGCGCGCTTTTTCCAAAAAACTTTTTAGGAACAAGGGTCGGCAATGCCGATAGGCGCCGCCGGGAAAAATTCTGAAAATTTGAGTGCAATTTATAAAAGATTTTCACCAAAAATGACCAATTTTTGCGATTAAGAGCCATTTTTAATGTTTTTGGGGCCCGGGGGTGTCGATAGGCGCAGCGGTGGGAAAAATTAGAAATTTTTACCTGATTTTCACTGAAATTGGCAATTTATAGATCAAATTTTGAAAATTTTTGGGTAATTTGGGGCGGGGGAGGTGCCGATAGATTATAAATGGCCATTTTTGATGATTTTTTTCAGCATAAATCAGCAAACTTTCTCAAAAAGCAACAAAAATCAGCAAATCACATCTCATAAAAAAATCAGCTTTGAGCCCCTGAAATCAGCAAAATGCTGATAAATCAGCAGAGTTGGGAGCCCTGATTTTACTGCTGATCACAGCGCTGCTGTTCACAAGAACGCGCAAATGTTATGCTCATCAATGATATGAACAATACTTAAAATGATTAACAATGTTTGCTTCTATAATATTTTATTATTTTTTGTTTTGGAATGATCAAAATTTTTTGGTTGAAATTATTAAATTAACGTCTTTAAGCAAGAATTATTTTCCACAATTACTTGTGCAACAATAAAAAATGAAGGAAATTTCCAAAGTTTGGATCCATAAAATTTTACTTCATTTATCAGTTATTTTTCTTTTCTTTCTCGTGAACGGTTAGGTCTCCGATCACCGCTTGGTTTGGTCAAGTAATCTCCGGAATCCCTTTAATGAGTTTTTTATGAAATTTTCACAATCAATTTTTCAGTCTGAATAATTCTTCTAAAAAAAAAATTTTAATATTCATGTCTCTTTGTCGACAGGTGAAAAATCAAATTACCGTTCACGCCACAGAATCACAAATTAATTCATTCATTTGATTTGACAAACAATTTTTAATTAACGAAATTAAGGGGAAAATTTCCTTGTCAAAATTGGCAGATGCATTTCTTCTGACTTTGTGAGTAAAGGCAAATTGCCATGTTAGCTCCACTCTCAAAATTGGCATGTGCATTTTCTAAGAGACTGTAAATAAGCGAATTGTCACACTAGCATTAACATAATTCGTAGAAACATCGTCGAAGTGTAATTAGTGAGTGCTATAGTTCTAATTTTTCACTAGATTTTTCAGTGCGGGAAAAATTCGGTTTTTACCATTTTTAAAAAATATTTTCCTGAACTTTGTTTTTATATTTTCTTAAACATTTTTTTAGCGTCAAAACATAAATATGAAAATATTTCATGTTTCAATATATGAATTTTCGGCTTTAATAGGAGTTCTAATCTCAAAGTTTCATGTTCAAAAACAAAAAGTGAAAGAATTTTAATTTTTTTCAAAAATCGGATCCACGTTTAGACACCTTCGTGAACGTGTTAGTTAAATCATTAAAAGATGGAATTCTATTTATTAATTTAGGATACTAATCTTAATTTAACAAAATTTTTGAAACAATTTATTAACATAAAATAATAATTTTAATAAAAATATTTTGCTATTAACAAAATTTATTGATTTAATAAATTTAATGATGCAATAATAAATGAATTTTGTAGCGAATTATATCCAAGCTAAATGATTATTGTTATATTTATTTATTTAATTAGGTCATTCCGTGGCACCGTTTAAATTTACGTTTAAGGCACAACAAACTTAAAATCCGACTTTATTTGACTACGGTAACAGTAATTTGCATTGCGTTCGGTATTGATTTACTCATTACAATATACCAATTTATGAATTTGTATGGTAATCAGATGATCACTGGCAGTATTATTGATTTTATCAAAGTTTGTCTGTTTCCATTGCTTGGTGTTCAAGTTTAATTTTTAGGGCCCTTCTCATCAAAGAATAATCTGGCATTGCCTCACATTAATGACAATTGTTATTTATTTATTTGTTGGATTTTTTATAAAAATTAAATCATCCGGTGATTTTTTTTAATATATATTAAATGACAATTAATATATTAGGTTTGCCATCAGCTGATCAGATCAATCGACGCACTTTCCGATCACTTTTTTGTATCATCGCTGTGAATGTTGGTGGATATTTTATCAACGCATTTTATATGAATCTGATCAAACCCTCAATTTCGTCTCCGATCACTGCTTGGTTTGCTCAATTAATCTCCACAATGCCTTTGAACATTGGCGCGGCATCGAACGGACCCATTTTATGCTTAACGAGGTTAATTAATTTGGTAATAGTTTAGATGGTACCCCCCCTTTTTTAAAAATTTTTTTCAACTTTCAAAAAATCATAAAAACATGTTTCTAGGGGTTTTTTGGGTCGTTGATCACGAATCCGACATCCATTTCGACCGATTCCGAACCCCTGACCCGGATTCGAACAAAATAAAAAGTGTTTGACAATTTATGTTTAATTTTATTTAATTTTTTATCATTAGGGCGCAGATTTTTGTTATTTATTAACTTTTTTCTACAGAATTATTTTGATGAGACTTGCACGAAAAACTTACTTATTTTTAGCCCGGAAAATTTATAACTTTTAACGTCACAAGGAATAGGAATAATTATTTAGGGGACTTTTCTTAACTAAAATATAGTTTGGTCACTATTGGCATTTTCGTCAAATTCAAAATTTAGTCCATAAAACTCAAAAAAATTGTGAATTTTTTTTGTATTTCTATAGCAAAAATTAATTGTTTTCCCTTTTAAAAAATGACATAAAAAACAAAATTCTTTTTCGTGCATTTGAATCGATTTTTAGCAATAAATGTGAATTTTGTTAAAAAATCAATTTTTTTATTTTGTTCGAATCCGGGTCAGGGGTTTGGAATCGGTCGAAATGGATGTCGGATTCGTGATCAGCGACCCCGAAAACCCCTAGAAACATGTTTTTATGATTTTTTGAAAGTTGAAAAAATTTTTTAAAAAAGGGGGGGTACCATCTAAACTATTACCATTAATTTTTTTAAATATATATTTTTTAATTTAGTACGGAGTATCGGCAGGCATTCCAAAAGCAGTTCCCATTAGTCTTCAAACAAATTTCAAATGCAAATCAAGTGGTACCACTACAGCAGCAGAATGGACTTCCATGCAATTAGTCACTACAAATGCACATTTGGTTGCCATTGTATCCTGATATATATAAAAAATAATTAAAAAGTTAATTAAAATTATGAAAATTAATCATAATAATAATGTGTTAAATTGAAACTCCTTTGGATTGCTTTGTTTGGGGGGTTTCGAGAATAATTGCATATTTCAACATTTTTTGCGTTCTTAGTACATATTTTGGACCATTTTTGGCAAATTTTCACATGAAAAATGCAAAAAAAAGACAAGCGAAAAATACACCCCTAAAGATCGACTTTTTTGGAAATTTTTAAAAATATTGACATTTTTTAAGATATTCAAATGAATCGCCGCCCTCTCCCCAATTTTGCATCGTTTCATTTTCCATCGATCGCCCCAATTATTTTCGCATGCTTTCTTCAATGTGAGCTTTTCCATGCTCCGTTCCGTTCGTTCACCGATTCAAATGGCACATTTGGCGTTGGCGGATGAACAATAAACTGAATTTGTAGCTGACAGAAGAAGTGGCGTTGGCACAGAGAAATGCCTAAACAATGGGAAACGAAAATTAAAAGAAGGCAATCAAAATCAGTTGCTTAATAAAAAAAAAATGATGGCCACACCTCTTTGAAATTGTTGACCCATTCGACATTTGGTGGCCTCAAATGGTAACGCAATCGCTTCGGCTTTCCATTGGTTGACGGAGTGTGCAGCCATTTTGACAAAGCTTGGCCAGCAGCATTTGATCCATCAAAATCATTAGTCACATCGGGCAACAAATAACCGGAATCGATTGAATTCAACTGAAAGAGATCGGTGAGAATTGTCGGTGAAGTGCGGCGCCGCAAATTGTCAAAATGAGCACCATCTCGAAAGGCCAAGCTGTGGATGTTTGGCGTTGGCCAAATTTCACGTGCAAAAACATCCCAAATCGCTCGCTGTTCATAGTTGTTTGTTTTCATGTGACCTTATATATACATACAAATCCAAATTGGTGCCTCTGTCCCAAATTTGCTGATTGGAACGGAAAAAAGCGATGACGGAGTGGTCAGCGTAACTGAAATGTGAAAAATAAATTGCTTTTGTGTGTGAAATGTTTGAATCACTTAACACACCGTTTCAAAAAACGAGACATGAACCAATAAATAGAGAGTGCAGAGAAAAAAACATCTCTTTTTTTGGCGTACTATTTCTTTATCTCTGTTAATAGAGAAAACCGAATTTACTTCGAACAGCATAACTTTTTTTTCCTCAGGCAGATTTTCTTCAAATTTTGTATACCGATAGAGAAAAAAATATAGAATTGTTCAATCGCTTTTTTAAAGAAAACAATCGCTTTTATTTTGGTCTAAAATTTAAAATAAAATTTCGAACTCCTATAACTTTTTTCTAATGCATCCAATTGTTTAGCATTTGCTTAGAAAAAGCTTCTCCTCATCGAGAGCGTTCGAGTGATACCAAGTTTATGCAATTTGGTTGCCAAAAAGCTTCAAAAATAATTTCCAAATATCGTGATTTTTTATTATTTTGGACAAAAATAAATGAAAATATTCATGTTGCACAACGGACTCGAACCTCCGTCCTTTGTCCCCTTACTATCTTACAAAAACCACTTCGCCACACATGCAAATCTTTTTGGAACTGGGAGGCCAAAATTGAAACGGTGTGTTAATCTGAAGGTGTTTAAAGCGAATTTTGTTGGGCAGCGAATGGTTAGGCAATGGAAATGGCACAGAATTGACACCAGCGATAAACACAGCTAATTCTGGCACCGCTACATTGTCCTTGTGAATCCCGATTCGTCTCCAAATTGTCAATTCTGATTTGCCATCGAAATGCGCGTCCACTAAAACACAGAAACGGTCGGAAATCAGTGCCAATGTGAGGCCAAGTTCAACACGTTCAAAGAACGGGAGAATATTCATCAAAACGTCGTTGCATATCCAGCTGAAAATTTGGAAAATAACAGGGTAAATGAATTAAATTATTCCTTACGGGTTCATTTTTAAGGCATTAGCACAATTTGCCTTATTCCAAATGATGTCACACAAAGGGCAGAATAATTATTTTATTGTTAGAAGTATTTTTTTTTATTATATATGAGAGGCAAATCAAAAAAAAAACATTTTTATAGTCACAAAAAGTGGAATATTGATGAATAGAGATGGGAATTTAAGTTACGAAAAACTGCAAAAAAGTTATGAAATTAACGAAAAGTAAGTAAAAATTAGAATAATCATTGTGTGACATTAAAATTGGGACACCCAATTTTTTGGGAAAATGATGACTAAGGCATCCAATTATATGCACATGCATATTTTTTTCCTGTGCTTCCCGTGGCCGGAAACGCACGAAAAACATATTTTTAGCTTGTTTTGAAGCTTCTAGGACGTATTTACATATGCATATTTTGGCATTTCGTGCATATTTTATGTACATATTTGAGCATTTTTTCAATAAATCCTCTATTAAAATGGTCCCCTCTATTAAAGCGGCCATTTGGGCCTCTAATGACGGAAAATTTTTCAAAAATATAATTTTTTGGGTATTTTCTAATAAAAAAGTAACTTTTGAAAAAATTGGAAATTTATGCCAAAAATAGTCAGAAAATAGAAAATTCTCCATTTTTACCCAATTTTCTTCAAAATAAATAAATTTTACATTATTTTGTATTTTTGGTTTCTAAAATGATTACTCATACTATATTTAGCTATTTCGAGATTTTATGCTTAAATTTAACAAATTTGAAGAAATTTCTAAAATTTTGCTCTCAATTTGATATTTTTCATTTTTTATGTGCATATTTTGCAATTTTTGGTGCATATTTTATGCGCATATTTTACGATTTTATGTGCATATAATTGGATGCCCTAATGATGACTGGAAAAATTTTTTTTTGAATATTTTTAAAGTCAATTTTTGCAGTTTTATTTTTAGCCACGATTATTCGTTTTAACGTCACTGGGAATAGGAATAATTATTTAGGGGACTTTTCTTAACTAAAATATAGTTTGGTCACTATTGGCATTTTCGTCAAATTCAAAATTTAGTCCATAAAACTCAAAAAAATTGTGAATTTTTTTTGTATTTCTATAGCAAAAATTAATTGTTCCCTTTTAAAAAATGACGTAAAAAACAAAAAAAAAATCGCTTACCGTATTTGCTCTTTTTATGTGCCAGTCTCCATTAAACTGCCGGTCTCCAATTATGTACCCCTTTCTGAGGAGGTTGAAAAATAATCTACCAGTCTCCATTTATGTGCCAGGGGGGATAAATAGAATTTTTTAATAATTTATTTGGCACATTTTCCAAAAAAAATCAATTCAACAGTAAAAGGGGCTAATAAATGAACAATTCGTTGTCATCTCCGACTCCATACAGCCCTGCATCATCATTAGAGTAGGGTCGCTACTTTTAGTGACGTAAAATCTCGAAATAGTTAACTAAAATAGTGAGTAAAAATTCCAAAATAGTGGCAAAAAGTCCGAAATAGTGACGAATAGTGACCTAATTTTCAGTCAAAAATAAGCCAAAATAATTTTATTCACTAATTGGAGTTGCAAATGAGGTACTTTTCCTTTGAACTATTCCCTTATCAAAATACTGAACATTTTTAATCAAAATTTGTCAAGAAAAAAAAATTGTGGGAAGAATTTTTAAGAAAATTTTCCAATTCTTAGTGGTATTTTTGAAAAATTTTTTAGACCGATTCTCAGGGGTGCATTTTTTGAAAAAATGTTTAGGTCGTTTCTTAGGGGTGTATTTTTTTGGTTTTATTGCATTTTTGTTAAGGAATTTTCCTAAAAATGTCGAAATAGTAAATTTTCACTATTTTAGTACGAAGCGCAAAATGATAGTGATTTCTAGTGCCCGATAATGACATCAGAATCGAAAAATTTCAACGAAAAAATACGTTTTTTGAGCTCCTTTCTTCATAACAATTGAGCAAAAAAATTCGTTAAATCACTAAAAGTAGCGACACTAATCATCAGAAAAGCCAAAAAAAAAACTAAAAACTTTTAAAATTAAAATTAATATTTAAAAAAATAAAAAAAGGCTTCTTCGTGATCGTTTCGTCCATCTTTCACCATTAAAAATTCCAATTTTTATGCATACCGGAAGCAAGAAAATGATAGATTTTTGTCCTTTTGGAGTCATTTTCAGAAGTTCTTTAACATAAATGCAATAAAAATGTTTTTTTTTTTGACGCGATGACATTTTTTGGCGACATGTTCAAAATAAATTTCAAAAATTTTCCACTAAATAAATCATCGAGAAATAATCTCCCAGTCTCCATTAGTCTACCAATCTCCAATTATCTACCCCCTTCTGAGGAGGTTGAAAAATAATATACCATGGCATAAAAAAGAGCAAATACGGTAATTGACTTTTCAGTGCAATAAATTACATATTATGTATTTATACATAATAATGAAAAAATATTTTGGTCAATATTTTCATAATTTTTCCAATTTAGCATCACTATTTAGTTAAATAATTTGGGATTTTTCAAAAATCCGCGCCCTAGTTTCACCGATTCCATAGACTTTTACGCCTCGATGATTAATGCCACATGCTTGAAAACATGAGCCAAGTTTATAAGGAGCAATGAACTAAAAATGGAAAAGTAACTGTTTAAAGTTATGTAGAAAAATACTTTTTCTGTAAACACTTCAACAATAATTGC
Source organism: Heterodera glycines (assembly GCA_004148225.2). NCBI lineage: Eukaryota > Metazoa > Nematoda > Chromadorea > Rhabditida > Heteroderidae > Heterodera > Heterodera glycines. The sequence goes on along the minus strand of CP049709.1, from coordinate 21,853,794 downwards.
TTTTTCTGCTGGCTTACGCATTAAAACAATCAATTTTCCTGTAGAAAGAAAAACATTTTTTTAATTCACTTTTTTTTCTCAGTGAAACCAAATAATACCTATCGAATTGTTAGACTAATTAAGCTTTATAGGTGCAATACCGCCTAGGGATGAAATGCTTTGAAGAATGGGACTGAAAGAGACATTAAACAAATGTTTTTTTTAATCGAAATAAAGTTGAAATATTTTTAGTGTCATTTAAATCTGCGCCGCAAAAGTCCTTTTGACTGGGCGCCGCAAGTGTCGGCGCCGCAAATGTCAGCGCCGCAAATGTCGCATCCAGAATTATTAATGCAAATCTCATTTTACATTTATGGCATCTTTTAAAATTTTCTCAAAAATTATTCTTTTTTGATTAATTCATTGGCGTACTGTTTGCATTTCAAACCGTCATGCGCTTCTGTCCATTTTTCATTGCACTGTCTACACATTTCAAAATTACAAGTGGGACAACAAATTTTCAGCTTTTTGTTACACCAAAACATTGTCAGTTTATCATTGTTCTCAGAATTGTTAATGCAAATCTCATTTTACATTTATGGCACCTTTTAAAATTTTCTCAAAAATTATTTTCAAATTCAAATTTTAAAATTTTACTCTAAGAAAATTTTTTGTCCATTCATTGCGGCACATAGTTTTTCTAGGGCACTAACTGATTTTGAATGGTCAGGAAGTTGGTCTTTCAATTTCTCTTAATTTTTTATTTTAAATTTTTAAAATTAAATTTTACCTACCCCATGGAATTGAATTTTTACATTTCTCCGCCACACATTTCAGTCCAATTCCATTTTTAGTAAATGGAACCGATCCATGTGCCGAATTTGTGTAATTTTCAATGCATTCATTGCAGTAGGCATGGGTCACTGAAAAATTGTATATAAAAAATTTATAATATATATATATATATAAATTATTTTTTTATTAGAACACCTTTTTGTTTATTGGATGAGCTGCTGGGAAACAATTTTTTTGTCTTTAAATGATCACACAAACAAAACTTCTGATCAGAATTTATTGAATCAAAGCATATTATGCATTCAATACAGCAATCTAAATGAATTGTTTATTGAAAATTATTAAACATGAAAGTATAATTCAAAAATTCAGTAGAAAAAAGTTGTAAACAATTAGAAAAAGGTCAGGTAAGTATCCTGTGAAACAATTACTACATTCTTACCATATCGTCAAAGGTTTTAATTATTTTTTCACGCTAGTTGGATAATTATTTTCTATTTGTAAAGATAATAAAACGCGTCACAGTTAATGCACTTCTTTGCTATTCAAAAAAAAAGAATTCATTGTTTGTATTAATTTTGTGTAAATTTTAAATTTTTTCTTGATTTTTGTATTTTTTATAATTTTAGTTCAATATTTCAAGAAATATTCTAATTTTAGAGTAAAAAAAACTATTTAGTTTAAAGAGTATTATTAATACTTTTAGAAAGAGATTTTAATTAACATTTTTGAATCTGACCGGAAATGGCTGATTTGAACAATAATACAGTAACTTAATATAAAACAATTTAGGCGAGTAATTAGTTTATTTTTAGTTTTATTTGACCTTCAAAGATGCAAATCCAAGCTGGTCGCTCATTGGGTGCGCTTCAGTACTTGGATTAATCGCTTTATTTGGATTAATTTTCAATTCTTCTGTAATTTATGTAACCATTATGACAAAGTACGTACAAATTATCATTAATTACTGAAGTAAAATCTGTTAAATTTACCTTAATTAGGTCATTCCGTGGCACCGTTAATTACTTTTTGGCACTTTGCTCCTTTTTCGAATTGATTCATCAACCCGGCCATTTTCTTTTTGTTTACACAGCATTTTCTGGACAGAATTTCATTGAGTATCGTTTGGCCGTAAAGATCACTTT
>CP049709.1:21773491-21851855 GCA_004148225.2 Heterodera glycines | reverse complement strand
AAAAATATAATAAATTTAATATAATTTTGTAATCAAATTTGCTGTAAATTATCGAATTTAGCTGAAGTTTTCCCGTTGATGTTTTTCACTGGCATTGACCGACTGATCGGAATAGCTTTTGATGAAATGTATTAAAAATTAAAATTAAATGTCAATTTTATTTTTAGGCACAACAAATGTAAAATCCGACTCTATTTGACTACGGTAACAGTAATTTGCATTGCGTTCGGTATTGATTTACTCATTACATTATACCAACTGATGAATTTGTATGGCGATCAGATGATCACTGGCAGTATTACAGATTTTATCAAAGTTCTTCACAATCTATTGCTTTTTTTACAACAAATTATTCAAACTCAGAGCCCTTCCCGTCAAAATATCACATTGTTTTGCTTCACAATCATGACAATTGTTATTTATTTATTTCTTGGAGTTTTAATAAAAATTAAATCATCCGGTAATTTAAATTGTTAAATATTTGACAAATCATAATTAATGTTTAGGTTTACCGTCCGCTGATGAGATCAATCGCCGCACCTTCCGTGCTCTTTTTTGCATCATCGCTGTGAATATTGGTGGCTATTTCATCAGCTCATTTTATACCAATCTGATTGAATCCTCAATTTCGTCTCCGATCACCGCTTGGTTTGGTCAAGTAATCTCCGGAATCCCTTTGAATATTGGCGCGGCATCCAATGGGCCAATTTTATACTTAACGAGGTGAATTCAAATTTTGAATATTTTTTTTTAATTTTTAATTTAGTACGGACTATCGACAGGCATTCCAAAAGCAGTTCCCATTAGTTTTCAAACAAATTTCAAATGCAAATCAAGTGGTACCACTCCAGCAGAATGGACGTCCCATGCAATTAGTCACTACAAATGCACATTTGGTTGCCGTTGTGTCATGATACAATATATGAAAAATAGTGAAAAAAGATTTTAAAAGTATGAGAAATCAAAAAATATGAAAAAATTCGTTTGCCAATTTGGCATTTTCTTTTCTGTTTATATATTCCGCATTTAAATATAAAAATAAAAAATTATTCGATGAATACATGGTATTTAACATTAAAAAGTAAGGGGTAGTCTGGGAATTGAACCCAGGACCTCTCGCACCCTAAGCGAGAATCATACCACTAGACCAACTACCCACGCCGATCATTGTATAAATGATCATGAAAAGCATTCCACTGATCGCTGCGCAATTCACAAGAAAAGCAAATGTTATGCTCATTAATTGATTTGAATATTTGAGATGAATACCAATGTTTGTTTCTTTAAATATATTATTGTGTTGATTAGGAATGATCAAAAATGCATTAGGAAGAAATTACACTTAATCTATCATTTAAATCGGGACCACAAGCCTTTTTATTAACAAAATTTTTGAAACAATTTATTAACATAAAATAATAACTTTAATAAAAATATTTTGCTATTAACAAAATTTATTGATTTAATAAATAATAAATGAATTTTGTAGCGAATTATATCCAAGCTAAATGATTATTGTTATTTTATTTATTTTTGTAAATTTCATCCATCTTCTCTTAATTGTCCTGCTGATCTTCTGGCATATTTGGTGGGATGAAACAGCTCGAAAAACCGCACGATTTGTCATTGATGGGCGGTTGTCGGAGCACACGCGGGGGCCAATGTTTGCTCTTGAAAATGCCAAGTTTTAGTTTAAAACTATCAGGAAAAGGGTGGAATGCAGTAAATTTTTTTTAATTTAAAAATGTTACAAATTTAAGTTCATCCAGCATTTTAACAACAAACGAAGTTGAAAAAATGTCGGTGTTTGACGAGAGGCGGATGCCAAATTTTTAATCCTTGGTATCACTCGATAGCTGTAAGTATTCTCTATTTTTTGCTTATTATTTTAATTATTTGCCCACTTTTAATTGCTTGTCGCCCTCCAACAACGCTTCAACAAATTCCTTTGAAAAATCAATGCAATTGTTTTTTCGTAAATCGTATTTTCTGCTGCTGAAAGTGCCCTCCTTTAACTGTTCATTTTCCAAGTAAAAGTCGTTGAAATGGTCAAAAATGTTTTGCACTTCCCATTGACTTTTGTTTGTATATCCGATGCGATGGAATTTGCTAAATTAAATTATTTTTTTTTATTTTAAATTTTAAATTCTTTATTTTATTTTTAATAATTTTACATTCCCTTCGCCGGATCAGTACGCTGTCGAATTTTGTCCCCAATGATTATGCCACACGAGTCAATAAAATGGAATTCTAGGCAATAAATTTGAATTTTTAAAATAATTAAAAAGTGTTTGACAATTTATGTTTAATTTTATTTAATTTTTTATCATTAGGGCGCAGATTTTTGTTATTTATTAACTTTTTTCTACAGAATTATTTTGATGAGACTTGCACGAAAAACTTACTTATTTTTAGCCCGGAAAATTTATAACTTTTAACGTCACAAGGAATAGGAATAATTATTTAGGGGACTTTTCTTAACTAAAATATAGTTTGGTCACTATTGGCATTTTCGTCAAATTCAAAATTTAGTCCATAAAACTCAAAAAAATTGTGAATTTTTTTTGTATTTCTATAGCAAAAATTAATTGTTTTCCCTTTTAAAAAATGACATAAAAAACAAAAAAAAAATCGCTTACCGTATTTGCTCTTTTTATGTGCCAGTCTCCATTAAACTGCCGGTCTCCAATTATGTACCCCTTTCTGAGGAGGTTGAAAAATAATCTACCAGTCTCCATTTATGTGCCAGGGGGGATAAATAGAATTTTTTAATAATTTATTTGGCACATTTTCCAAAAAAAATCAATTCAACAGTAAAAGGGGCTAATAAATGAACAATTCGTTCAAATGTTTAATAAGCTCTAAAATTTTGATTGCATTCGGCAGTTCAAAATTGAAAAACGAAAAAATTTTCTTTGTTTGAAAAAACTTATTTTATAAAATTTGTACTTTTCAACCTTATGAAAGTCAATTATTGTGATTTTTGAAACACTAATTTTCAGTCAAAAATAAGCCAAAATAATTTTATTCACTAATTGGAGTTGCAAATGAGGTACTTTTCCTTTGAACTATTCCCTTATCAAAATACTGAACATTTTTTCGATTTGACGTAAATATTTTCAGAGTTCCTATAGAAATTAATTATTACCTTGCCATATAATAGCGAATAGTTTCTCTTCCCCAAATCTGAGGGCAGAATAGGTAATAACTATATGGCAGATTTAGGTCGTTTCTTAGGGGTGTATTTTTTTGGTTTTATTGCATTTTTGTTAAGGAATTTTCCTAAAAATGTCGAAATAGTAAATTTTCACTATTTTAGTACGAAGCGCAAAATGATAGTGATTTCTAGTGCCCGATAATGACATCAGAATCGAAAAATTTCAACGAAAAAATACGTTTTTTGAGCTCCTTTCTTCATAACAATTGAGCAAAAAAATTCGTTAAATCACTAAAAGTAGCGACACTAATCATCAGAAAAGCCAAAAAAAAAACTAAAAACTTTTAAAATTGTCCCTCGGGGCATGTGTCGCACCAATGCGGTTCGCTGACTGGCCCCTCGGGGCATGTGTCGCACCAATGAGGTTCGCTGACTGGCCCCTCGGGGCATGTGCCGCACCATACGGTTCGCTGACTGGTCCCTCGGGGCATGTGTCGCACCAATGCGGTTCGCTGACTTTTTTTTTTTGACGCGATGACATTTTTTGGCGACATGTTCAAAATAAATTTCAAAAATTTTCCACTAAATAAATCATCGAGAAATAATCTCCCAGTCTCCATTAGTCTACCAATCTCCAATTATCTACCCCCTTCTGAGGAGGTTGAAAAATAATATACCATGGCATGTAAAAAGAGCAAATACGGTAATTGACTTTTCAGTGCAATAAATTACATATTATGTATTTATACATAATAATGAAAAAATATTTTGGTCAATATTTTCATAATTTTTCCAATTTAGCATCACTATTTAGTTAAATAATTTGGGATTTTTCAAAAATCCGCGCCCTAGTTTCACCGATTCCATAAGACTTTTACGCCTCGATGATTAATGCCACATGCTTGAAAGCATGAGCCAAGTTTATAAGGAGCAATGAACTAAAAATGGAAAAGTAACTGTTTAAAGTAATAAACCAAAAAAATACTTTTTCTGTAAACACTTCAACAATAATTGCTTTTTCTGCTGGCTTACGCATTAAAACAATCAATTTTCCTGTAGAAAGAAAAACATTTTTTTAATTCACTTTTTTTTCTCAGTGAAACCAAATAATACCTATCGAATTGTTAGACTAATTAAGCTTTATAGGTGCAATACCGCCTAGGGATGAAATGCTTTGAAGAATGGGACTGAAAGAGACATTAAACAAATGTTTTTTTTAATCGAAATAAAGTTGAAATATTTTTAGTGTCATTTAAATCTGCGCCGCAAAAGTCCTTTTGACTGGGCGCCGCAAGTGTCGGCGCCGCAAATGTCAGCGCCGCAAACGTCGCATCCAGAATTATTAATGCAAATCTCATTTTACATTTATGGCACCTTTTAAAATTTTCTCAAAAATTATTCTTTTTTGATTAATTCATTGGCGTACTGTTTGCATTTCAAACCGTCATGCGCTTCTGTCCATTTTTCATTGCACTGTCTACACATTTCAAAATTACAAGTGGGACAACAAATTTTCAGCTTTTTGTTACACCAAAACATTGTCAGTTTATCATTGTTCTCAGAATTGTTAATGCAAATCTCATTTTACATTTATGGCACCTTTTAAAATTTCCTCAAAAATTATTTTCAAATTCAAATTTTAAAATTTTACTCTAAGAAAATTTTTTGTCCATTCATTGCGGCACATAGTTTTTCTAGGGCACTAACTGATTTTGAATGGTCAGGAAGTTGGTCTTTCAATTTCTCTTAATTTTTTATTTTAAATTTTTAAAATTAAATTTTACCTACCCCATGGAATTGAATTTTTACATTTCTCCGCCACACATTTCAGTCCAATTCCATTTTTAGTAAATGGAACCGATCCATGTGCCGAATTTGTGTAATTTTCAATGCATTCATTGCAGTAGGCATGGGTCACTGAAAAATTGTATATAAAAAATTTATAATATATATATATATATAAATTATTTTTTTATTAGAACACCTTTTTGTTTATTGGATGAGCTGCTGGGAAACAATTTTTTTGTCTTTAAATGATCACACAAACAAAACTTCTGATCAGAATTTATTGAATCAAAGCATATTATGCATTCAATACAGCAATCTAAATGAATTGTTTATTGAAAATTATTAAACATGAAAGTATAATTCAAAAATTCAGTAGAAAAAAGTTGTAAACAATTAGAAAAAGGTCAGGTAAGTATCCTGTGAAACAATTACTACATTCTTACCATATCGTCAAAGGTTTTAATTATTTTTTCACGCTAGTTGGATAATTATTTTCTATTTGTAAAGATAATAAAACGCGTCACAGTTAATGCACTTCTTTGCTATTAAAAAAAAAAGAATTCATTGTTTGTATTAATTTTGTGTAAATTTTAAATTTTTTCTTGATTTTTGTATTTTTTATAATTTTAGTTCAATATTTCAAGAAATATTCTAATTTTAGAGTAAAAAAAACTATTTAGTTTAAAGAGTATTATTAATACTTTTAGAAAGAGATTTTAATTAACATTTTTGAATCTGACCGGAAATGGCTGATTTGAACAATAATACAGTAACTTAATATAAAACAATTTAGGCGAGTAATTAGTTTATTTTTAGTTTTATTTGACCTTCAAAGATGCAAATCCAAGCTGGTCGCTCATTGGGTGCGCTTCAGTACTTGGATTAATCGCTTTATTTGGATTAATTTTCAATTCTTCTGTAATTTATGTAACCATTATGACAAAGTACGTACAAATTATCATTAATTACTGAAGTAAAATCTGTTAAATTTACCTTAATTAGGTCATTCCGTGGCACCGTTAATTACTTTTTGGCACTTTGCTCCTTTTTCGAATTGATTCATCAACCCGGCCATTTTCTTTTTGTTTACACAGCATTTTCTGGACAGAATTTCATTGAGTATCGTTTGGCCGTAAAGATCACCTTTCATTTCTTGGTTTGGAATCGGTAAAAATATAATAAATTTAATATAATTTTGTAATCAAATTTGCTGTAAATTATCGAATTTAGCTGAAGTTTTCCCGTTGATGTTTTTCACTGGCATTGACCGACTGATTGGAATAGCTTTTGATGAAATGTAAAAAAAATAAATTAAATGTCAATTTTATTTTTAGGCACAACAAATGTAAAATCCGACTCTATTTGACTACGGTAACAGTAATTTGCATTGCGTTCGGTATTGATTTACTCATTACATTATACCAACTGATGAATTTGTATGGCGATCAGATGATCACTGGCAGTATTACAGATTTTATCAAAGTTCTTCACAATCTATTGCTTTTTTTACAACAAATTATTCAAACTCAGAGCCCTTCCCGTCAAAATATCACATTGTTTTGCTTCACAATCATGACAATTGTTATTTATTTATTTCTTGGAGTTTTAATAAAAATTAAATCATCCGGTAATTTAAATTGTTAAATATTTGACAAATCATAATTAATGTTTAGGTTTACCGTCCGCTGATGAGATCAATCGCCGCACCTTCCGTGCTCTTTTTTGCATCATCGCTGTGAATATTGGTGGCTATTTCATCAGCTCATTTTATACCAATCTGATTGAATCCTCAATTTCGTCTCCGATCACCGCTTGGTTTGGTCAAGTAATCTCCGGAATCCCTTTGAATATTGGCGCGGCATCCAATGGGCCAATTTTATACTTAACGAGGTGAATTCAAATTTTGAATATTTTTTTTTAATTTTTAATTTAGTACGGACTATCGACAGGCATTCCAAAAGCAGTTCCCATTAGTTTTCAAACAAATTTCAAATGCAAATCAAGTGGTACCACTCCAGCAGAATGGACGTCCCATGCAATTAGTCACTACAAATGCACATTTGGTTGCCGTTGTGTCATGATACAATATATGAAAAATAGTGAAAAAAGATTTTAAAAGTATGAGAAATCAAAAAATATGAAAAAATGCGCTTTCCCAAAGCGCCACCCTCGCATGCACACACCCGCTAGTTATATATATGTTATATAGGTTTTGAGTTTCGTTGCTAAAACCATTTTCTCCCGGCCGAAGGCCGGGAGCGCCCTGAAAGTAGTGGAAGCTCTCGCACCCTAAGCGAGAATCATACCACTAGACCAACTACCCACGCCGATCATTGTATAAATGATCATGAAAAGCATTCCACTGATCGCTGCGCAATTCACAACAAAAGCAAATGTTATGCTCATTAATTGATTTGAATATTTGAGATGAATACCAATGTTTGTTTCTTTAAATATATTATTGTGTTGATTAGGAATGATCAAAAATGCATTAGGAAGAAATTACACTTAATCTATCATTTAAATCGGGACCACAAGCCTTTTTATTAACAAAATTTTTGAAACAATTTATTAACATAAAATAATAATTTTAATAAAAATATTTTGCTATTAACAAAATTTATTGATTTAATAAATTTAATGATGCAATAATAAATGAATTTTGTAGCGAATTATATCCAAGCTAAATGATTATTGTTATTTTATTTATTTTTGTAAATTTCATCCATCTTCTCTTAATTGTCCTGCTGATCTTCTGGCATATTTGGTGGGATAAAACAGCTCGAAAAACCGCACGATTTGTCATTGATGGGCGGTTGTCGGAGCACACGCGGGGGCCAATGTTTGCTCTTGAAAATGCCAAGTTTTAGTTTAAAACTATCAGGAAAAGGGGTAATAAATAAGAAATAGACAAAATGTTCGAGGCATCGGGTGGGAATCGAACCCACTCGTACAGCCTATTCGTGGACAGTTCTACCATTGGGCTACCATTAACTGTAAAATAACCAAATTTTTAATCCTTGGTATCACTCGATAGCTGTAAGTATTCTCTATTTTTTGCTTATTATTTTAATTATTTGCCCACTTTTAATTGCTTGTCGCCCTCCAACAACGCTTCAACAAATTCCTTTGAAAAATCAATGCAATTGTTTTTTCGTAAATCGTATTTTCTGCTGCTGAAAGTGCCCTCCTTTAACTGTTCATTTTCCAAGTAAAAGTCGTTGAAATGGTCAAAAATGTTTTGCACTTCCCATTGACTTTTGTTTGTATATCCGATGCGATGGAATTTGCTAAATTAAATTATTATTTTTTATTTTAAATTTTAAATTCTTTATTTTATTTTTAATAATTTTACATTCCCTTCGCCGGATCAGTACGCTGTCGAATTTTGTCCCCAATGATTATGCCACACGAGTCAATAAAATGGAATTCTAGGCAATAAATTTGAATTTTTAAAATAATTAAAAAGTGTTTGACAATTTATGTTTAATTTTATTTAATTTTTTATCATTAGGGCGCAGATTTTTGTTATTTATTAACTTTTTTCTACAGAATTATTTTGATGAGACTTGCACGAAAAACTTACTTATTTTTAGCCCGGAAAATTTATAACTTTTAACGTCACAAGGAATAGGAATAACTATTTAGGACTTTTCGTAACTAAAATATAGTTTCGTCACTATTGGCATTTTCGTCAAATTCAAAATTTAGTCCATAAAACTCAAAAAAATTGTGAATTTTTATTATGTTTCTATAGCAAAAATTCACTAGTTCTCTTTTAAAAAGTGACCTAAAAACAGAAAAAAAAATCACTTTTAGAATTGACTTTTCAGTTCAAAAATTAAATATTATTTATACATAATGAAAAAATATTTTCGTCACTATTTTCATAATTTTTCATTTTTGCATCACTAATTAGTAAACGTGCTTGGTATTTTTTCAAAAATCCGCGCCCTAGTTTCACCGATTCCATAGACTTTTACGCCTCGATGATTAATGCCACATGCTTGAAAACATGAGCCAAGTTTATAAGGAGCAATGAACTAAAAATGGAAAAAGTAATTGTTGAAAGTAATAAACGAAAAATACTTTTTCTGTAAACACTTCAACAATAATTGCTTTTTCTGCTGGCTTACGCATTAAAACAATCAATTTTCCTGCAAAAAAAAATTTTTTTAATTTACTTTTTTTTCTCAGTGAAACCAAATAATACCTATCCGCGAAGCGCCCGTCTGAGGCCGCGAAGCGGCCTTAATAGCCCAAAAAAGAAAACGCCGGCGCGAAGCGCCCGTCTGAGGCCGCGAAGCGGCCTTAATAGCCCAAAAATTTAGAAACGGGCGCGAAGCGCCCGTCTGAGGCCGCGATGCGCCTTAATAGCCCAACAAATTTAGAAACGGCGCGAAGCGCCCGTCTGAGGCCTCGAAGCTGCCTTAATAGCCCAACAAAAATTGAAAAACCGGCGCGAAGCGCCCGTCTGAGGCCGCGAAGCGGCCTTAATAGCCCAAAAATTGAAAAACCGGCGCGAAGCGCCCGTCTGAGGCCGCGAAGCGGCCTTAATAGCCCAAAAATTTAGAAACGGGCGCGAAGCGCCCGTCTGAGGCCGCGATGCGGCCTTAATAGCCCAACAAATTTAGAACGGGCGCGAAGCGCCCGTCTGAGGCCTCGAAGCTGCCTTAATAGCCCAACAAATTTAGAAACGGGCGCGAAGCGCCCGTATAAGCCCAACAAAATTTAAAAAAACGGGAGCAAAGCGCCCGTTCGAGGCCGCGAAGCGGCCTAAAAGTCCCAGATAATTTTTTAAAAAATCCAAATCTCCACAACCAGAGCTAATCTAGGGTAGCGAAGCTCCCAAAGCGCGAAGCGCTTTTTCCCAGCTAAATAGCCGACGGTTCACGCACCCGCTAGTTATGCTTTTATATGGACATTGATATTTGACTCCAAAAAAAAACCCTAAAATTACTTTTGTTGCTTGGGCATAGAATTAATATGCACCAAAAAATGACAAAATATCGACAAAATTTTGCTAAAAAATGTCTTTTTCGGAAAATTTTTTCGGTCTTTAGGGTCAAAAAGGCCAATATACCTGATAGGTGCCGGTCTAATAGGGGTATTTTGAAAAAATGCCCAAATATGCACATAAAATATGCACGAAATGCCAAAATATGCACAATATGCAAATATGCATATAAATCGCGAAATATGCATAATTATGCAAAATATGCATATGGAAGTACGGCCTAGAAGCTTCTAATCAAGCTAAAAACATGTTTTTCGTGCGTTTCAGGCCTCCCACAGTCCAGGAAAAAAATATGCATATGCATATAATTCTATGCCCTATTTATTACCAAATATTTATTACTTTAAATAAATGTTCGACATGTCAACAAAATGGTTTTCTATTCTATTTCCTCCTGATTTGTTTGTCCTCAAAAATCGAAGTCCGATGACAACGGTTCTTCTTTCTTTCCTTGGCCAACCGAACTGTGTTGGCCAGGGTTGGCAATCACATGGCTCGGACTCGGCACATTTTGATGTGCAAAACCCCTAGAAAATTATTAATTTCTCAATTTCAATAATTATTTTTATTTGCCTTTGCTTGGGACTCCAAAATGCACATCCGTAACTTCAAAGTTCTTTTCTTGTTAATGTTCCTTTTTTCACTTATTTTTATTCTCAATCAAGAGCCAATTTTTTTTAATACTTTATTTTCATTCAAATTTAGAATTTTGCCTGCCATTGTTTATTTTACATTGACGAAAATGCCGACACTTTGATCAAATCGGATGGATTTTTGCAAATTGACCAAAAAATGTTGTGTGAAATTAATTTGGGCAATATTTTTAAATTAATTACTCTTTATTAAAATTCACCTTCCAAAATGCATTAATTATTTTCTAATTTGTTAATTTATTTTTAAATAAGTCCGAATCTTTTTTTAATCACTAAATTGTTTTGCCGTTTTGGCTAAAATTTTCTCTTCAATTTCCTTACTATTTTCTCTTCTCTGACTCGTCGCTGCTACCAATTTTAGCGGCGGGCAGAGAAGAGAAAAATAGTAAGGAAATTTGAGAGAAAAACTTATCTCAATTTAACTTGATATTTCTAAATTGTGTTTAAAAGCGGAAATTATCGCATCGATTTTTTAAAAGTGCCTATTACATCAGGGTTATTTTTATTCTCAATCAAGAGCCAATTTTTTTTAATACTTTATTTTCATTCAAATTTAGAATTTTGTCCTGATTTGTCAGATTTGTCCTGACGTGGGAGGAGTGACCCAACTTTGTCCTGATTTCTTTTTTTGCAAATTGACCAAAAAATGTTGTGCGAAATTTTGGAACGCGACGAATTGTAAATCCGTGAAGAAATTTCAATGTGGAATGCAGTAAATTTTTTTTAATTTAAAAATGTTACAAATTTAAGTTCATCCAGCATTTTAACAACAAACGAAGTTGAAAAAATGTCGGTGTTTGACGAGAGGCGGATGAGATCGGGCGATACAGCGAAAAAGTGTACATAAATGGACTCCCATGGAAAATATGGTTATTTTTATGAACAAATGTTTTAAGAGCGGGACATTGAGTCCAGGGTCAATAACTCGTACTTTTGGTCAAATGTGTTTTTTTTTGCATTTCCATAAATGTTCTGATTTGGAGGGCCCAAATCTGATAAAATAAAAATGTTCTGATTTCTCAGAAATGTTCTGATTTAGGGGTAGCGACTTATTTTAATTATAATCATTTGTTTTCCCTTTTTCAGCTTCATTTCCGGCGACTGTTGGCTGTCGGTGTTCCGTTTGCTTACGCCTTTTCAACTTGGCCTTTACATCGCACTGATCAGCCACCGATTTGACTATTTCGCCGATGAACACTTCAAAACTCGCAAATGGGCATTGGGATATACAGTGATCCTAACCAAACGCGGAGAGAATGGTAAAAAAGAAACTGAAATTGTCAATTTCCACTCGAATCGCTGCCGTTTTTGATGGTTGACTGAATGTTCTCAGAATGCTCTGATTTTGGGGTAGCGACTAAATTTGTTCTGATTTCTTAAATAACTCATAAAAAGATTTTTCAGGGGGGACTAAATTAAAAAAAATTTTCAAGGAAATTTTTTTTAAGATTTAATCCCAAAATGGCAAAAATTAATGAGTTTTTGATGCTAAGCGCTACAAAATTCTAAGTTAGACTCAGTTAGTAAACAACTTAGGTATTTCGAAAAAATTATTTGAAAATATTCTTTACAACTATAAGGGGAGCATATTATTATATTTCTCTGTGTTATTTTTGTTTTTCTTCCATAAACAATATTTTTATCTTGCTATTCGTTCTTTTTTCAGTTTGGTGTACAACGACGTTTGGATGGACATTTTCCCCTATTTGAACCATGCTCAATTTGGCCCCAAATTGGCTCTGCTTTCGCCCGCTTCGTTTTGCTGGTGGACAAACATTTCAATGCCAAAGCGGATTGCTGGCAAGTTTCAATTGTTCTCAAATTAACCGGTCAAATGTTTAATAAGCTCTAAAATTTTGATTGCATTCGGCAGTTCAAAATTGAAAAACGAAAAAATTTTCTTTGTTGAAAAAACTTATTTTATAAAATTTGTACTTTTCAACCTTATGAAAGTCAATTATTGTGATTTTTGAAACATCGCTCAAAGTTAATGAGGTGATTCTATTTACATGCCGCAAATTTTTGTGAAATTAAAAAACTCTCAGTCAATTGCTGTGTTTGGCCGGTTAAAATCTTTAAAATTCATCGATTTGACGTAAATATTTTCAGAGTTCCTATATAAATTAATTATACCTTGCCATATAATAGCGAATAGTTTCTCTTCCCCAAATCTGAGGGCAGAATAGGTAATAACTATATGGCAGAGGTACGCATAAGCGTCTTTATAGCGATCAAGAAAAAGTTAAACATGTGATGAAATTAAAAAGTATTATTTTTCAATACACTGAATTATTATGCATGTTTAATTGTTTCTGTCCTTGAGTTCCCATTATTGATATTCATATTTTTTTGTTGTGGTCCGCTGACTGGCCCCTCGGGGCATGTGTCGCACCAATGAGGTTCGCTGACTGGCCCCTCGGGGCATGTGTCGCACCAATGCGGTTCGCTGACTGGTCCCTCGGGGCATGTGTCGCACCAATGTGACAAGCGACGATGTGCAGCGACGGTGGAATTGTCATTGAAGGCTCAATGTTGAAAAATGGGCTGTAAAACATTCAAAATTTTGAAAAAAATTCAAAATAAATACAAACTCAAATTGCATTCCCGGTTCGCTGACTGGTCCCTCGGGGCATGTGTCGCACCAATGCGGTTCGCTGACTGGCCCCTCGGCCTGTTGCCTCATGCGCTCAAGTGTTCGTTGACGGCCTGGCTCGGATGGTAAATTTTTTGCTTCACAGCAAAAACAAGGATTGGCACTGGCTGCTCCACGGTGCCCAAAGATTTTTGAGATGAACATCAGGTCGCCGGTGAGGAAAAATTGGGTCGAAAGGCCATCAATTTCACATATGTCGGCCAATTGTCTTGCCACGTCCGGGGCATGTGTCGCACCAATGAGGTTCGCTGACTGGCCCCTCGGGGCATGTGTCGCACCAATACGGTTCGCTGACTGGCCCCTCGGGGCATGTGTCGCACCAATACGGTTCGCTGACAGGCCCTCGGGGCATTTGTCGCACCAAAGCGGTTTGCTGACTGGCCCTTTGGGCATGTGTCGCACCAAAGCGGTTCGCTGACTGGCCCTTTGGGCACGTGTCGCACCAAAGCGGTCGCTGACTGGCCCTTTGGGCATGTGTTGCACCAACTTTTGGATCTGCATTCTTAATGGGATGTGTGAGCCCTGGCTGATGGATTTCAGCACAGGATGACTACACTCCATGGCGAAGAATGATGTCTTTGATCTTTATTTGTGCATTTTGGTTAATAAATTTTTAACTTGTGTGCATTTATTGGTTAATTACCTCATATTTTTGCCGCATTTGCTATTCCTTCCTGATTTTTTGTTTCAGATGCCTTCTAAGCAAGAAAAATTGCGGAAAAAAGAGCAAGAGCGTTATCAGCGGCGGACGGAGAAATCTGTCAGTCGGGATAACTCACCCGTCCCAGACGGGAGTGCAGATGGGAATGGAGAGGCATCGGCATCTCTCCAGGGCACCAGCACCCCAAGCTTAAGTGCTTTGCAAATAAGCACGCCGGCTTCTTCCATTGGAAGTAAAAAAAGGGGAAGACCCTTGAGAGCCGGAGCGAAGCCAATTTTGGCAACGCAAGAAACTGTGTCTGCAATTGACACACCTCGAGCTGCTTTCACTCAAAGTGACCAAGGTTCGCCGTGCAAAAAAATAGGAAAGGTCGCCGAGTGCGACCAACCAACGTTTGCTAATGAAGCTATTGCTTCAACGCCTGTTTCGACTCAAAGTCGTAGAGGGCGACCAGTTAAGCAACTGGGAGGGCATGCCGGTAAAGGAAGAGGCAAAACCAACGAGTCTATGAGCAAATGCTCTGAAATGGACCAAAGTGTGGAAAACGCTCTAAGTCCGGCACCCTCGCACATAGTGTCTGAAAAAATTGACTTCAGCACTGTGCCAATTAATTTCGCCACATCGCGAAATATGGCCTGTAAAATTTGGAGATGGGCAGCAATTGGCCTTTATGAGCGTGATGGCGAAACAGCACTTGGCCCACGCTCTGGCCCAAGATTCATTGAGACCTGTTGGAACAGGCCAAATGAATGGCTAAATGACAGCTTTATTGTTGCCTATTTAGCTTACATTGCAAGCATTTCACAACGAAAAACAGTAGTTGTGGATTCTTTGGCATCGAGAACTGATGTTTCTCGATTTTCCAACGTGAAGAATTACACTTTCGGCTATGATCCGAATGCTGTTCCTGAAGTTGTGCTTATGCCGCTTCACTTCCCAAATCATTGGACTCTCATCGTCTACGATGTTGCACATGGTGCATACTTCTTGACTCGCTGCATATGAGCAGCTTGAGTGATGAGAGAATGGCACTCATCCAGTCAATAATTGCTGAGATAGTGCCCGGGAATGCGTCATTCGCTGTTGAATACGTGCAGCAATTGACAAAGCAAAATGATGGTAACAGCTGCGGGTACTTCGTGTCGAAAATTTCCAGACATTCTGGAATAACTTTTTTCATATTGATGTTAGAAAACCTAAATAAATCCCATAAAATTCTCCTGATTTTTCTCTATTTTTAAAGCTTTATTTGCTCAAAATTGGTCAACCCTTAGGCTAGATATGAATTTTTAAATATTCGCCCAAAATCCCGTGGGCCAAAAAATTGGAAAATATTTTCGAATTTTTAAAAAATTCTAAAATTTCCGAAACTTAAAATAAACATCATATTCGTATTCAGCACCCCAAAATACCCCAGAAAAAAATTTTTCACCCCCTTTTTCAACCCAAAAAAAAATTTTTGAAAATTTCTAGGGGGCCTAGCTCGAAAAATTTTGAAATTTTCCAAACATGTAGCACACCATTCGATAGAGTTTCGAAAGCTCTACAATTTTGCTCTAAGGCAATTTTTGGCTAAAACCGATCCCTGACGAGTTATAGGCCCAGGACTCAAATGTCCCGCTCAGGCCAAAAATTTTTTCTATTTCCGGAAAAAAACCGAATTTTTTTCAAAAAAATTACCATTCGATAGAGCTCGAAAAACTATGTTTTGGAAGTGGTCTCCGTTTCTCTGGGAAAAATCGTTAAAAAATCATAAAATTAAAAAACCAAAAAACCGTTTTTTAGGCCTAACTCGAAAAATTTTGAAAATTTTCGAAATTTTAAAATTTGGATAAATGCATCTTTAAAAACTCTACAATAAGTCTGCTGGCCACCCTGCGCTCAGGTCAAACCCTAATGAGTTATTCGCCTGGTACTGAAGTGGGAAAAAAAAATAACTGAGTCTCCGTGTCTGTACAGGTCCGGGATTTGGTCTGATCAAAAAATAAAAAATACTGGATTATAGAGGACACTTCTGCGGAGTGCCCTCACAGCGGGAATTTTTTGATCCGAGTTTTAGGAAAAAAGTTATGGGCCCTAAAATGAGCGAAAAAGTAACAAATCCGTCCCTGGGACTCAGTCGTCCGCGCTGATTTTTTTCCTATAGTTTTCCCGGATACTCCTCAAAAAGCGTTTGCAGTTCCCAATAAAGCCTGCATTCGCTATGACCATTCAAAAAGGTCAGGGCCAAACAATCCGCACTGTCGGCATTGATCTGGAAAGGGAAGTATTTTCCCACGGTCAATTGTATACGGCCTTCTCTCGGGCAACAGACGGAAACAATGTCCGTGTTCATGCTCCCAACCGGGAAATTGATGCCCAAGGCCGAGCCAAAGTGCTGAATATTGTAGCTACTAATATGCTCAAGTTACAATAAATGGCTTAGTCCAGAGCAGTTGGGCACATGGTTTTTGGAGAGATGCCAATCCCATTCCCATCTGCACTATGTTGGGTGCGAAAATGGTGAGAAGCTTGCATCCGGGACATGGACCGGTCAGCCCTCTTTAGGGCCTACAGGTGAATTGCCATTTAGCGCTCAACCCAATAACGTGCCAACGCCTGGACTAAGGGAGGGAGGAGGGCCATGACGTGCAACGTTAGGGCACTTCCGGTTTCCATTGCATTATGCGATGTGTCAACTCCAATTATTGGAGGAAACCAAGTGCATGTCGGCTGACGCAAAGACCCTAACAGACTAAAACGCGCCTAGGTAGCGAAGCTCAAGAAGCGCGCAGCGCTTTCCCAAGCGCCACCCTCGCATGCACACACCCGCTAGTTATATATATGTTATATAGGTTTTGAGTTTCGTTGCTAAAACCATTTTCTCCCGGTCGAAGGCCGGGAGCGCCCTGTTAAAAATGTAAAATCTTTCATTTAATATTTTAGAATAAAATTTTTCCGAAATGAATTTTCATTTTCATTTTCTATTTTCATTTTTTTTTGCTGCCACTGTGGTGATCGGCAACACAATTGATTGCTTTAAATTGAATTTGAGAATCAATTTTTCGAAAGAAGCAGACCTTTATGTCCGTTTGGTTCCCAATTTCAAAATTTATTTGCATACAGTAATTGTTCGTGAAATAAAAGGAGCCGAAAAAATTGTCAATTCAAATTGTACAAAATGCCAAATTGAAATTGAAGAAGAAATTCAAATTCTGGGCAATTATTGGCCAGAAAAAATTCAGTTTGAAGCCGAAATTCACACAAAAACAACAAATGAAAGTGAGGGTAATTGCTTTCGATTTTTATATATATTTAAACAAATTAATTAATTATTATTTGTTCCAGTGATTGTGCGACAATTTGAGCTCTTTGTTTATAATCCAAATTTAAAAAAAGTTTTGGAATTAAATCTTGGCAATTTGACAACTAGTGGTAAAGTTGAAAAAAATGTCATTTTTGGCGAAATGGTTCCTGAAAATGTTCTTTTGTTTGGTGCTTTTTTTGTCGATTTGGGCAAAAAAATCTGTCCCCGAATAGACGAGCAAAAGAAGTTGTTCATTTGGGAACTGAACAAATTGAAATTAAACGCGGAAATTCAAATGTAATTATAATTTCTATTTATTAAAAAAAAATTAAAAACAATTGTTAAAATAATTAAAAATATAGTTAAAAAAATATACCTTTTAACGAAGTTGTACATGATTTTATTTTTCTGCAAGAAATTTAATTAGCATAATTAGTGAGATCCAATTGATGAATCTTTGACTTTTTAGGTTCCGTTCTATGGCACTTTCAATTTAAATGTTAATTTGTCGAAAGTTAATGGAGCAATAAACAAAATGAATTTAAAGATATTCAAATTTATTGAATTCAAAAATGAAAAAAATGAATTTAACACCTGCCAAATTTGTTTACAGGATTTCCAAGAAAATGCACAAATAGTACAAATGCATTCCAACAGCAATAATAATGATAATAGCAGTGAAAAGGTAATTAATTAATTATTTTAGAATTCTTTTAAAGAAATTCTGAAAAATTCCGGCCTAATTAACAATCTACTGGTACATTTTGTATTCATTCTGTTTTAAAGAATTTTTTCTTTATCACAAAATTCGCAAATATTAAATATCGAAAATAATTAATTTAATCAATTTTATTTACAAAATTTTTAAATTATTTTCTACATGAAAACATTTTTGATAAATATAATCTTTATGCATAATTGTTGAAACAAAAAAACTAGGGTTATAAAAGTGTAAAAACATTTAATACTGCAAATTTTCAGCATTTGTCACACCGTGATTGCATTATCAATAGGTAAATTTTTAAAAACAAAAATATTTTACACAATTAAATCTTTTTTTTATTCTTTAGTATAAAAACTGATAATTTCAAATGCCTGTGCGGCTTCAAATTATATGAACAAAGGGTAATTTAATTCTAATTACAATCAATTAAAAAGTATAAAAATAATTCTTTAGTCCTTTAATTTGCCGCCTTTTTTAACCGCAAATAACAATGGAAATGGACAACAACAACAACAACAACAATCAGGCATTTTGTATTGGAATTATCAGCAAAAGTTAAGCAAAATTTTGGACCATGAGCAAAATGGCACATTTAAACATCGCCAAGCAGCCGGTGCCTTGAATGAAATTAAGCAATATATTAGGGAATTGAACAATAAAATTGCCGAATTTTTCGGGGGCAAAGGCTATTTGGATAAATTGACACTAAAGCAGCAAAATGACAGCAACAAAATTGCATCGGTTGACACGGTGAGAAATTTGTTGAAACTAATTGCGAAAGTTGAACCGGGACAAAATGCCAAAGATTTGTTGCAACAAGTCGAAAATGTTGGCCAAGTGTTGGATGCAATTGCCAAGCAAGCATTTGACACCATGGAGATGATGACAGAAAATGAATGAATAAAAACTGGAAGCAAGAAACAATTCATTAATTTATGGACCTAAATTCGTATAAATTGTTGTTGGGCAGAAAATTGTTACACATTCAAATTTGTTAGAGTAAATTTGTTAAAAATTTGGTTTTTCTAAAATATTTTGTGCATTTTAAAATTTTTCCATATTTTTATTACATAGATGAAGCTGAATAACGGTAGAATTTTTTGCGTTTTAGTGGAATTTGATTTATTTTACGACTAATTATACATAATCAGCGATAAAAATTTAATGAAAAATAAACCTATGCCGAGAGCAATTGTTTTTAGTGAAAACCCCCCGACTTTGCAGACTTCGATCCAATTATGGGCGGTCTATAAAAATAATTAAATCAGTAAAATAAGAAAAAATTAATTATTATATAAAAAAGAATTTCAAAATTTAAATATTGACATATTGTTTTAATAACATTTTAAACGTGCAAAGCTCCTACGCATTATTTGCTGTTGCTGATAGTCTGAGCCAAAGATTGTTTCATTATGGCCCAACATTTAACATTTTTGAAAATTAATCATTTTCCATCATTTTGGAATTGCAATTAATTTTCTGTCCAACAATGAATAATTCTTAAAAAGCAATTTGTTCAATTAATTGGTAATACAAATGCACAAAAAATTGCTTAATCATCGCATTTAAGGCCAATTCGGCCCATTTATGACTTTTTGACTTTTAATCTTATGACCGGAATCGACAAAATTTTGCTAAAAAATGTCTTTTTCGGAAATTTTTTCGGTCTTTAGAGGTCAAAAAGGCCAATATACCTGATAGGTGCCGGTCTAATAGGGGTAATTTTGAAAAAATGCCCAAATATGCACATAAAATATGCACGAAATGCCAAAATATGCACAATATGCAAATATGCATATAAATCGCGAAATATGCATAATTATGCAAAATATGCATATGGAAGTACGGCCTAGAAGCTTCTAATCAAGCTAAAAACATGTTTTTCGTGCGTTTCAGGCCTCCCACAGTCCAGGAAAAAAATATGCATATGCATATAATTCTATGCCCTATTTATTACCAAATATTTATTACTTTAAATAAATGTTCGACATGTCAACAAAATGGTTTTCTATTCTATTTCCTCCTGATTTGTTTGTCCTCAAAAATCGAAGTCCGATGACAACGGTTCTTCTTTCTTTCCTTGGCCAACCGAACTGTGTTAGGCAAAAGAGAGGGACTGTCGGCGCCTAAATATTGCGCGTCCAAAGTTTACTACGCATGCTCAGGCGGTGTGTCCACGAAGCTGAACTGCCCGAAAGGGCTTGTGTTCGACCAGGCCAAAATGCACATCCGTAACTTCAAAGTTCTTTTCTTGTCCAATTGCTTTGATTGCTTGGCTTTCCTGCTCAAATTGTACTTTCATGTATTGCCATTCTGTGCCGTTCCCCGCATGGCCAGCAGCAGCAGCGGCCAAGTCGAACATGGCACGGGCAAAGCCCAAATTGTACGGGCACTCGTCCTCATAATTGATTTCCATTTTCGCAATGTCTTAATGAGTTAATTTGGGCAATATTTTTAAATTAATTACTCTTTATTAAAATTCACCTTCCCAAAATGCATTAATTATTTTCTAATTTGTTTAATTACTCTTCAGCTGTCGATCGATTTCATCCACAATTTGTGCTTCTCCTCCGTTTTGGCATCCGCCGCGAGAGGACAGTTCATTTTTTATTCCATCCACAGTACTTTTAGCGGTTGAGCATACTGTAGACTCGTCAGCAGCAGAAGAGAAAGTGTCAATGTATTTGGACATCACAGCAACCACTTGCTGACTGCCCGGGCAGCACGGGAAATCTTTGGAATTTAAATTAAATAATTTTATAAAAAGTGCCTATTACATCAGGGCTCGGATCTGTCCTGATTTATCAGATTTGTCCTGATTTGAAGGGTCCAAATCTGATAAAATTAAAATGTCCTGATTTGTCAGATTTGTCCTGATTTGGAGGGAGTGACCCAACTTTGTCCTGATTTCTTAAATAAACTTACAATTTTGAAATTTTATGGCATAATGTCACTATTTTATCAATAAAATATAAGATTTATGACAAAATTTGGTTATTTTTTTAATAAAAATCAGTTAACAAATCGATTAAAAATCGCAAAAAGTTTTCCGGCGGCGCCTATCGGCACCGCCGGACCCCCTGTCCATCCTCCAAAATTTTTTGAAAAAATGCGACACAAAAAAAGCGTTTTTAAAGCAAAAAAGTCGTCGCTTGACTTTTAATTTAATTGCAAAATTGGCATTTTTTGGTGAAAATCTGTTAACAAATCAGAACGAAATTACAAAAAATTTTCCGGCGGCGCCTATCGGCACCGCCGGACCCTCCCCCCTCGCCCATTTCCTAAAAGTTTTTTGGAAAAATGCGCCGCAAAAAATTCTTAAAAATCTGATTTTTTGATTCCGAATGCGCTAAAATTGATGATTTGCTAATTTTCTCCCCAAAATTGTTAAAATCGATAATGGGAGACGAAAAATATAATATTTGATACATTTTTGATCGAAAAATTGTAAAAATATCTGATTTGAAGCAATTTTGCAAAATGTTCTGATTTTCGACCCCAAAATCTGATTTTTTGGACCCGATGTTCTGATTTTGAAAATTTTTCGATCCGAGCCCTGTATTACATTGAATGCTTTAGATATTTAAAACATGACTTTTTTAAAATTTATTTGCATTTACTTGGCATTGCATTGCAACAGACCAAAAACACAATTGGGAAGATGGAGAGCAGTAGAGAAGACATGGCAAAAAATATATTTAATTTAATTAATGAATGGAAAATATATGTGATGTCATTTTTGTTTTTTCTGTTCGCTTAAATACCCCATTTTTCATTTCCTTAATGGACGTGGCTTTTATTGACAAAAACATAGAAAAAACCTTTTTTGCGGAAATTGCTGCTTTTCTTATAATACGCTTTCACGTGAATTTACAAAGCATGGACGGTAAAAAACGAAAAAAATTGCCAAAAAATAATTGGCATAAAACAAAACGCCAACACACTCAAATTGAAAATCAAATTATATTTTTGATCTGATCAAATGTTTTAAAATCGTAAAAACTCATTAGAAAACATAGTTTTTTACAGCAAAACTAAACATTTATTGTAATGTGAGGGCAAATTATTTATTAAATATAAAAAATTGAAAAATGTATGAAAAATAACAACAAAAAGTATAATAAACTTATAAAAAAACTACAAAAGACTGATCAGAGTTCATTTGAATCAAAAATGGCGTTTCGAATGGCAGATTCTCTAGCACAGAACATCAAAATATCGTGGAGATCTTTGGTGTTTGCTTTGCGCGCGAGATCATCATTGAACAACGCGTGAAATTTCTCCACAGGCTGCTCACTGAGAAGGCCCCAAAATCCATGGTTTTCAGCAAATTCAGGGGCATGGTGGACCAAATGATGAAATTTTGAAGTCGAACAGTGGCGACGAAAGTGCTCCAACATGTGAACACGGAATTGATCAGCAGTGGCGCGGAAATCAGCGATTTGATCAGCAGAAAGAAAATCGGCGACGGCAAATGATTGGAGTTTTGCCAAGAGTTCAAGAGCCATCAAAATATTGTCGTGGCGTGGTGATTGTGGCAAAAACTCGGTAACATGCATAGGTCCGCCACCGCGTAAAATGTTCCTAAAAATTCTCGATTATTTAACAAAAAAGCAATTTTCGAACTGACCGCACATGGTACCCGCTGTATTCCTGGTACCACGCATTTTTGTAAGCCCCCAATGCCCGCAACCGCATCTCCAGCTGTTCCTCGTACTCAGTTCCATGGCGTGTGCAAAGGTGTCTCAATTCTTTGAAAATCCCGAAAAAAACTCCTTGACAAGCGACGATGTGCAGCGACGGTGGAATTGTCATTGAAGGCTCAATGTTGAAAAATGGGCTGTAAAACATTCAAAATTTTGAAAAAATTCAAAATAAATACAAACTCAAATTGCATTCCTGCACATTGTTTGCTCATTTGTGTCACATTTACCCCATTTTGAACGCCTTCTTGAAATTGAGCAGCCTGTTGCCTCATGCGCTCAAGTGTTCGTTGACGGCCTGGCTCGGATGGTAAATTTTTTGCTTCACAGCAAAAACAAGGATTGGCACTGGCTGCTCCACGGTGCCCAAAGATTTTTGAGATGAACATCAGGTCGCCGGTGAGGAAAAATTGGGTCGAAAGGCCATCAATTTCACATATGTCGGCCAATTGTCTTGCCACGTCCGCAAAGGCAACGCGAATGCCTGCACTTGTTTCTGCACCTATAAAATGCACATGTAAATGTTAACAATTGGCTTGCTCAGAAATTACCCCTGTAGCACCCAAGCAAAGTAAAATTTGAAGCTGCCCCAGGGGTTGCCACATTTCCAATTAGGAAGCCCAGTTTCATGAAATTGCCACCAAAATCACCAGCGAGACACAATTTGAGCGCATTGCCAGGAAGAACACGCAATTTGTTGCTGGCCCGAAGCCGTTTCACACGCTCTGTGAGAACACCAGCAACATTTGTGCAGGAAAGAACAACTGTCGATTGGCCGCTCTTAATTTTAAGAAAATTTGAAAAAAAAATTTGGTAAAAGTACAGGGAAACGGTCTGCATCAATACGACGGGTGGCATACACTTCGCCGTTGAAAAGTCCGCGGTACTCATCCATGAACGACTGTCAAAAAAGTCGCGTCCAAGTAGGCCGAGTTCGTGTTTCAATCTTCTTCGTTGATCAGGAACAATTCCAACGCTTTGGCAAAGTCGGACGTCATCCCAGGCCGACAAGCGTTGTTGTCCACTTGAGTTGCGCTTTCTTGGGACAGATTTTGGTGTACTGATCAGTTTCATTCGTCCTGCTGGGCTGATCGATCGGCTCAAGCGGCGGACAATGGCACCGGCAAGTAAACGCTTGGACCTTGGCGAATGTTGGCCTACAGAAACATGCATAAAAGTGAAATTAGCAAAATTATTTTCTCTTACTGAGTACGCTTGTGAGTTGGCATATGTCCGCTCTTTGCGCGCTTCCTTTCTTTTCGGCGAATCGTTTTTTGGGCCTCCCCCGGGGCGTTTTGTTTTCCTTGTCGTCGTCATCGTCGGGGCCTTTCTTCGGTACACGGACTAGTGAAGGCGTTCGCTGCAGCTCAGCCAATTGTTGCCGCAGCTGTGCAACACGACGTTGTAGCTTGAAATTGGCATCGCAAAGTACACTGTTCCCAAGAGCATTGATGTTCCAATCGGTTTGGGTTGAGGCTTCCATTGTTTGTGTCGCACATTGGACTCCTGCTTCTGCTGTTGCGTCCCAGGTCGGCGGTTGTTGATCGTCAATGGCCAAATTCGGCGACATTTGGACATCATTCTCCAGCTGGAAGTCAAAATGCACTAAAAAATTGAATATTTGATATTTTTTGAAATTAAAATCATTAAAACTCACTTGCATGGTCGTAAGTCTCTTCCACTTGCTCCGCTTGGTCCATTTCTTGTTGCTCCATCTCAGCTTCTCCTTCCCCATGGTCAATTTGTTGCTGTTGGACTGCTGAAATTAGTTGAAATATTTTAGGCTTTAAAAATTGATTAGAAACTCACTTTTCTTTGCCAATTTGGCTTGTCTCGCCCTCTCCAACTTCTCTTGTCGCTCCTCTCGCTTGTTCCAGCGCTTTTTTGCAGATTCTCTGCCGATCAGCTTACTTAATAATTTTCTTTTTGCCATAAATACTTAAAGAATCTATATTTTTATTTATTAGACAAAAAACTTTCTAATTCGACCCATTTTTATATTATGTTAACCTATCACTAAATGCAGTATTTTTTTGTCTATCGATATGCAAAATATGAAGAAATTCTGTAAGGCGAAAAAAAAGTTCTATAGAGCGAAGTAAATGTTGTTCTTTACATTATTAAGAATGAAGAGATAGTACGTAAAAGTGAGAGAAATAAAGATAAAAAGTAAATGTGACAGAACGCCAATTTTTTCCCATAAAAAAGATTTATTGCCGCTTTTTTTTCTTTTTTACCGTCCATGAAAGACTTTGTGATTTTGTAGAGCTTTTTAAAATAATAATATTTTTATTACTTTTTTAATATTTTATAATTTACCATTTAAGGATTTTTAACTATAAATTTTGCCTGCTTCTTTGGCAGATTTCATCAAAAATGTTTAATTTAGAATTTCGAGTAAAATTTTTTAGGTTTTGATGGTCCGCTGCTTCAACAGACGCCTCCAGGGAAAATTTTTTTGTAAAATTTCGTTGTATTTGTTTATAAATTTTGTCCGCAAATGACCTTTTTTGTAGGGTAGGTCACGGTCCTTTAACCGAACCGAAAACCGGCTTTTTGGGCCAAAAATCTAAACCGAAAACTGGGATACCGGTTTCTTTCGTTTTTTAAAAATACACCCCCTAATGATGAAATCTCGCTAGAAATTATCGAAGATTTTTCCACAAGTTTTTCAATTATTTATGAAAATTTATTAACAAATAGAGCCAAAATTTCCAAAAAAAATTTCCCCAACGTCGAATCCTCTAAACTTTTTTTCCCCTTAAAAACTGTCCTCAAAATCGCAAAATTTGGACTTTGCTGAATAAAATTAATTCAAAACGCACTAAAAATGAAAAATAAAAGTCTGGTTTTGTTTGATATACTTATTTCTTCTCCAAAATGTTAGAATTCGTAATGCTTGGTTGAAAATATTTATTATATTTGGTAAATTTTTGAATGAATAAAATAGAAATAATAAAGTTTTGCAAAATATTTTGATATTGAGCAAAAATCTGATTTTCTGAAGTTCTGATTTCCAAGATTCTTCTATGACACCCTGAGTATACCCCCAATATTTTTTGAATGATAGTTTTTATTTTAATGTCATCTATTTTTTTTATCATTTTTCGTCTAAAATAAAAAAGAATAATGTTTGTGTATTAAAAGAAGAAAAATAGAGATGTGATTTTAGGCTCTAAAAATCCTAAAAATTGGCTCTAAAAATGGAAAATAGGCACTAAAAAAAAACCTCATTTTAGGGGGTGTAAAATTACAAAATGTATTCAAAAAATTATGCCAAATCAGTATTGAATAAATAATTTTTTAATTCAAAATTCATGTTAAGAAAATAAATAAATAAATTTTGGAGATGAATTTTTGAAAAAATTTTCATATCTTAGGGGTGTATTTTTGAAAATTTTCGAGTCGATTCTTAGTGGGTGTTTTTTTTGAAAGAAAGGCTTTTTACGAAATAATATTGTTTTGCATAAATTTAGTTCCTATTTTTTGCAATCCATTATTTTTATTAAAGGATTATTAATTGAAACGGTTTTTTTCATTTTATTTCATAATTTAAATCAATTTTTAAAAATAATTTTATTGAATTTTGCAGACTCTAACAAAAAAAAATTACGCAGAAAAATGTAATTCACTATTTTTCACGTGAAAATCACTATTGAAAATATAATTATTACATCAGAATCATTTATGTTTACATAAATTATTTAAGCTTTATTTTTTATAAAAATTCATTTTTTTCTCATTTTTTGCATTTAGATGAAATATTATACATAAGAATTTTTGTAACAAAAATTAAAAATGTAAAATCTTTCATTTAATATTTTAGAATAAAATTTTTCCGAAATGAATTTTCATTTTCATTTTCTATTTTCATTTTTTTTTGCTGCCACTGTGGTGATCGGCAACACAATTGATTGCTTTAAATTGAATTTGAGAATCAATTTTTCGAAAGAAGCAGACCTTTATGTCCGTTTGGTTCCCAATTTCAAAATTTATTTGCATACAGTAATTGTTCGTGAAATAAAAGGAGCCGAAAAAATTGTCAATTCAAATTGTACAAAATGCCAAATTGAAATTGAAGAAGAAATTCAAATTCTGGGCAATTATTGGCCAGAAAAAATTCAGTTTGAAGCCGAAATTCACACAAAAACAACAAATGAAAGTGAGGGTAATTGCTTTCGAT
This sequence comes from Heterodera glycines, assembly GCA_004148225.2. NCBI lineage: Eukaryota > Metazoa > Nematoda > Chromadorea > Rhabditida > Heteroderidae > Heterodera > Heterodera glycines. Next base: position 21,825,030 of record CP049709.1, on the reverse strand, counting down.
TTTTATATATATTTAAACAAATTAATTAATTATTATTTGTTCCAGTGATTGTGCGACAATTTGAGCTCTTTGTTTATAATCCAAATTTAAAAAAAGTTTTGGAATTAAATCTTGGCAATTTGACAACTAGTGGTAAAGTTGAAAAAAATGTCATTTTTGGCGAAATGGTTCCTGAAAATGTTCTTTTGTTTGGTGCTTTTTTTGTCGATTTGGGCAAAAAAAATCTGTCCCCGTATAGACAAGCAAAAGAAGTTGTTCATTTGGGAACTGAACAAATTGAAATTAAACGCGGAAATTCAAATGTAATTATAATTTCTATTTATTAAAAAAAAATTAAAAACAATTGTTAAAATAATTAAAAATATAGTTAAAAAAATATACCTTTTAACGAAGTTGTACATGATTTTATTTTTCTGCAAGAAATTTAATTAGCATAATTAGTGAGATCCAATTGATGAATCTTTGACTTTTTAGGTTCCGTTCTATGGCACTTTCAATTTAAATGTTAATTTGTCGAAAGTTAATGGAGCAATAAACAAAATGAATTTAAAGATATTCAAATTTATTGAATTCAAAAATGAAAAAAATGAATTTAACACCTGCCAAATTTGTTTACAGGATTTCCAAGAAAATGCACAAATAGTACAAATGCATTCCAACAGCAATAATAATGATAATAGCAGTGAAAAGGTAATTAATTAATTATTTTAGAATTCTTTTAAAGAAATTCTGAAAAATTCCGGCCTAATTAACAATCTACTGGTACATTTTGTATTCATTCTGTTTTAAAGAATTTTTTCTTTATCACAAAATTCGCAAATATTAAATATCGAAAATAATTAATTTAATCAATTTTATTTACAAAATTTTTAAATTATTTTCTACATGAAAACATTTTTGATAAATATAATCTTTATGCATAATTGTTGAAACAAAAAAACTAGGGTTATAAAAGTGTAAAAACATTTAATACTGCAAATTTTCAGCATTTGTCACACCGTGATTGCATTATCAATAGGTAAATTTTTAAAAACAAAAATATTTTACACAATTAAATCTTTTTTTATTCTTTAGTATAAAAACTGATAATTTCAAATGCCTGTGCGGCTTCAAATTATATGAACAAAGGGTAATTTAATTCTAATTACAATCAATTAAAAAGTATAAAAATAATTCTTTAGTCCTTTAATTTGCCGCCTTTTTTAACCGCAAATAACAATGGAAATGGACAACAACAACAACAACAACAATCAGGCATTTTGTATTGGAATTATCAGCAAAAGTTAAGCAAAATTTTGGACCATGAGCAAAATGGCACATTTAAACATCGCCAAGCAGCCGGTGCCTTGAATGAAATTAAGCAATATATTAGGGAATTGAACAATAAAATTGCCGAATTTTTCGGGGGCAAAGGCTATTTGGATAAATTGACACTAAAGCAGCAAAATGACAGCAACAAAATTGCATCAGTTGACACGGTGAGAAATTTGTTGAAACTAATTGCGAAAGTTGAACCGGGACAAAATGCCAAAGATTTGTTGCAACAAGTCGAAAATGTTGGCCAAGTGTTGGATGCAATTGCCAAGCAAGCATTTGACACCATGGAGATGATGACAGAAAATGAATGAATAAAAACTGGAAGCAAGAAACAATTCATTAATTTATGGACCTAAATTCGTATAAATTGTTGTTGGGCAGAAAATTGTTACACATTCAAAATTTGTTAGAGCAAATTTGTTAAAAATTTGGTTTTTCTAAAATATTTTGTGCATTTTAAAATTTTTCCATATTTTTATTCCATAGATGAAGCTGAATAACGGTAGAATTTTTTGCGTTTTAGTGGAATTTGATTTATTTTACGACTAATTATACATAATCAGCGATAAAAATTAATGAAAAATAAACCTATGCCGAGAGCAATTGTTTTTAGTGAAAACCCCCCGACTTTGCAGACTTCGATCCAATTATGGGCGGTCTATAAAAATAATTAAATCAGTTAAAATAAGAAAAAATTAATTATTATATAAAAAAGAATTTCAAAATTTAAATATTGACATATTGTTTTAATAACATTTTAAACGTGCAAAGCTCCTACGCATTATTTGCTGTTGCTGATAGTCTGAGCCAAAGATTGTTTCATTATGGCCCAACATTTAACATTTTTGAAAATTAATCATTTTCCATCATTTTGGAATTGCAATTAATTTTCTGTCCAACAATGAATAATTCTTAAAAAGCAATTTGTTCAATTAATTGGTAATACAAATGCACAAAAAATTGCTTAATCATCGCATTTAAGGCCAATTCGGCCCATTTATGACTTTTTGACTTTTAATCTTATGACCGGACAAAAAGACTATTTAAGGCCAATTAACTTTTAACGAAGCAACCACTAATTCAGCAATATATTTTAAATAAATTCAATTAATTTAATTATAATATAAAATATAATTATATTTGAATTTAGTCAAAATGAAACTGATTTCATTGGCTCCATTGGTCATTTGTTCATTATTTTTTGTGGGGACCCCTGTCGTGCTAAGTGACGGGAAAGGTGCGCCACCGCCTCCGCCGCCTCCACCGCCACCGCCTCCGTCAAGTTACGGTGGACCCCCACCAAGTTACGGAGCGGCGCCGCCTCCACCGCCACCGCCTCCGTCAAGTTACGGAGGACCTCCACCAACTTACGGAGCCCCGCCACCACCACCTCCACCACCGCCTCCGCCAAGCTATGGAGCTCCGCCGCCGCCCCGACCGGGACCGTACCCACCATCACCACCACAAAAATGTAATTTATTTCTTTTGATTATTAAAGTAGCCATTAATTATATTTTAGGCAAAAGAGAGGGACTGTCGGCGCCTAAATATTGCGCGTCCAAAGTTTACTACGCATGCTCAGGCGGTGTGTCCACGAAGCTGAACTGCCCGAAAGGGCTTGTGTTCGACCAGGCAAACCAAGTGTGCAACTACCCAAGCGATTGCGGAAAGAAACAACCGTAAAAACACTCAAAAATAAATAATTATTAAAATTTATATTTATTTTAAGGCCTCAACCGCAGCCTTTTTGAAATTTTGCAGGATAATAGAAAACAATTAAGGCTATCGAATGAAATTAATAAAAACTTTTGAGCAAAGTTATATCAAAAAATTTTTCATTTGATGGTTTTTTGAAGAACGTCATGGCACCGTTTCATTTAGCTCACAATTTATATAGGTATACAGAAATTAAGTGACAAAATATATGAATGATTACAGAAAATAAATGGACTAAAAAATGTGAATAATGTGAATAAAAATTAAGTTGCTTTTATGGATATAAAAATTTATCCAGTGCTTTGTCACTCTGGGGATTTTGTTGAAAAGCTTAATGGAAAACCATAAAAAGAGACTCTCTCTCACACAAGCTTGCGAACTAATTGAATTTCGCGTTAAAGGACAGATTTCGGAAAATTTTGGCGGCTTCAAAGGCTTTGTCGAACGATTTAATGAGCATTTTTATTTGTTATATTGTGAACATTGGTGTATTTATTGTACGTAATTTAAAAAAAATGTTAAGGAAATTGAGAATTTGTACTTAGCGCTTTTTACCTTATCTTTTGGGCAAGAAATGCCATTTGCGTCATCATAGCTTTGGCAATTTTAAGGCGACCGAATGTCCGCAATATTTTTTGCCATCCATCAAATTAAATCATTCAGTCATTTCTAATAGGCAAACAATTCATAAATGCATTCATTAGGCAGTGTGCCAACAGCAGGCGACGACAGGCGAGAAAAATTTTAGGAATTTTTACACAAAAATGAGCAATTTTTGTAATTTTATTTTCAATTTTTTAAGCAAAATAACAATATTTTTACAAATGTCCCCACGTTGTCAATGGCACTGGCGGTGGGAAAATTTGTGTTTTTTCAGAATCTTTGTGAATTTTTACACCAAATACTGTGGAGAAGGACACTAGAACAAATGGCAGAGGTTGAGAATATTTCTTTGAATGAGAATCGAAATTTTTGGTTTTTGAAGGTATTGAAAAAGATTTTTTACACACATATTTATATGTAAAGACCGGATTATTAGGGGCTAAAAATACTGAAATAGGTACTAAAATATGTGTCAAAAAAGTGCAAAATAGGTGCTAAAAACGCTTAAAATGCCAAAATAGGTGTTTAAAATTGGAAAAATCCAGTGTCTTTCTTTATGCACAAAAATTCTAAAAATGACTATTTTTTTTATCAATTTCGCCCGCACAAATCCAACTTGTCAAGAAAATAAATAAAAAATTCTGGAGACGAATTTTTGGGTTTTCATTTCTTAAGGGAATATTTTCTGAAATTTTGGCCAATTTTTAGGGGTATATATTTTTAAATTTTTTCTGATCGATTCTTAGGGGTGTATTTTTCGTACTTATTGCATTTTTGCTATGAAATTTCTGGAAAAAGGACAAAATAGGTGCTAACCCCCCCCCCCCCTTAGGTGCTATTAAGTCGCTCTAAATCAGGGTAGCCAGATTAAAATTTTCAAAAGCCTCATTTGGCATGCAAAAAAGCCTCATTTTGGATCAAAAAGCCTCATTTTTACAAAATTTATTCAAACACGCTTAAAATGTTCAAAGGTTATATTTTTGATTGTACATGATCAATTTGAGTAATTTTTGGTTTGAAATAAGCATTTTGTGGGATTCTGAGCATGAAAAATCGAAGTTGATAATCCGGGCCCTACTAATTACTAGGGCTGCGATTTTTAGGCAAATGCCTAAAATTTCTGCGCACTTAATACGCATAGATAAGCACGAAAAACGCATTTTCTGCTTGGTTTGGGGTGTCTATGATGACTTTTATAATGCCTAATTTTGCCTATTTTGGACTTTTTGTGCTTAATGTTCTATTTTTAGAATTTTCGAAAAAATCTTAACAAAAATGCAATAAAAATGAAAAACACACCCGCTAAGAATCGATCTGAAAAATTTTAAAAAATACACCCCTAAGAATTGAAAAAAATTTTCACAGAAATTGATCCCCAAAATTTAATTATTTTTTCTTCATAGAAATTTTTGGTTTAAAAATTGTCCTTATTCGAAAAACTTTAAAATAATTGAAATATAAACAAAATTAATGTTTGAATTACAATAAGTTTTTACGTATTTTGCTACCTAAAAACGCTAATAAATTTTTTTTTGCCTATTTTAGAGCCTATTTGAGGATTTTTGTGCCCATTGAATGCCTATTTTGCGATTTTTTTATGCCTTTTTAGGTGCATGTTTCGCGATTTTTTGTGCCTAAAAAATTGATAATTTATTGATAACTGATAAAATTTTTGCATAAAAAGCACCAAATTTTTATACTTTTTTTTGATTTTTGTGCTTATTTTTTACTTATCTTTTGGCACTTTGTTCCATTTTTAAAAAAGGGTTTTTTAAATTACAAATTTTGCGGTAATTTATCTGACGTTTTTTCACCCGCTTTGATCGGGTGATCAGAATAGTTTTTGAGAAATATTAGAAAATTAAAATCTTGTTTTTTTTTGGGATTTTGCATAGTAAAAGCAATATCCGATTTCTTTTTACTACACAACATTACCTAATTTGCATAGAAACCGGTTTAGGATTCTGCATTACATTTTATCAAAATATGATTTGTATGATGGCTAGATAATCGCTGGCTATATAATCGATTTTTATTAAAGATGAAAATATTCAAATTCAGGGCCCTTCTCTCTGTAACCGAATCGCATTAAAGCACAAAGTTTTTTTCCGGCACGCCTTACCCCCACCTGTTCTCTGACCCTTAAAAACCGATTTAGAAAATTTTATGGTATTTTTTGCTTCATAACTTTTTTCAAGAATTTTTTCACCAAAAAATATAAAGAAATTTTATTTACTTATTCTGTTCATAGATGAGGAGTTTTGTACATTTTTTTAATATATGGGCTTTTTTTACATATTTATGTATATGTTTTGCGATTTTTCATAATAAAATTTCCAGCCCCTATTGATTATGAAATAATTGATTTAATCTTTTGAATGAAGCGCAAAAAAATCTTTCCGATTTTACAATTTTCGTTTTTTTGTTATTTCCAAAATAAAAATTTTTGTCATAAAATCTTTAAAAAATAAACTCTTCAAAATCTTTCAATACGACTCCTTTTATTTGTTCGGGCTGCATTCTTGTCTCGCCCAAAGGTGTTTTTTGTCGTATTTTTGTTAAATGATTTTCAATCTTAATAAATCTTAATATTTTTTTGTGAATTAGGAAAAAACTCCGGCTCCAAAAATTTATAACACGAAAATTTCTTGCTTGCCAAATTTGTCCGAAAATTTTCAATTTTTCTGCTGCGCGACTATCAACGCCGCCTTTTGATCCCGATGACACTGAAATTGACAATTTGCTAATTCCCTGCCCTAAATTGTTAAAATCGATAAAGGGAGACGAAAAATAAAATATTTTGATAATTTTTGATCAACTAACTGTAAAAAGAACTGATTTGAAGCGAGTTCGCAAATGTTCTTGATTTTCACCGCAAAATGAGATTTTTTAGCCCAATGTTCTAGTTTAAAAAAATTTTCGATCGAAGGCCTGGTTATGTGTCGCAAAATTTTTCAAGGGACTGGAGGTATATCGGAAAGAAAGCTCACTCAATATGTAAATAAAATTAAAATAATAATTATATTTAAATATTATTATCATTGATACTTTCTTTATTTCGCTCCATTGATAATTTAGGTTTGACCTAGCACAAAAACAAACAAACATTACAAATTAGCCAAAAAAGTGATAATACAATGGCATGAGATGGAAGAAAGAAAGACAAAAAAATACGATAAAGAAATAAATAGTGATCTGGTGAAAAATGCCAAAACACGAATAAGACAGAAACACACATGTGACGGAGAGCATCGCAAATGTCACCGGCTCCATCACAAAACTAAGCGTAGCACGGAAAACAATGAGGAACATTTGGAGCATCGTGACGCAATTCAGCGGGATGAGCAGAACATCGGACGCGCCCGGCACCGAATTTGCTCCCTGCCTGCGCAATTCGTCCATCAAGTTGGCGAGCACGCCGAGATAGTTAATGAAGTCGTCACATTGGCGAATTAATCGCCCCAAAACAGCAAAGCGTCCTAGGCGTAAAGAATAAGTTTATTATTTTAAAGATTTTTTGTAATTGGTCATAAAATTTTGAGAAAATTTTCATAAAAAAATTACTTGTAAAAAAAAAGTTTCGAAGATTTTTAGCGATGGGTAGGGGGAAAGGAGGGGAGGCGGCGGAGGAGGTGGAGGCGGCGGTGCGCGGCGGGGCTCCATAGCTTGGTGGAGCTGGTGGCTCGTACGCTGGGGGTGGCGGAGGCGGTGGTGGTGGAGGAGGTGGGGGCGGAGGAGGTGGCGGAGGTGCTGGCGGTGCTCCAGACGCGTCGCGTTTTCCTCTGCCGTATTTGCCGTATCCTTTAGATGGAGGCTGCGGTTGAGGCCTTAAAATAAATATAAATTTTAATAATTATTTATTTTTGAGTGTTTTTACGGTTGTTTCTTTCCGCAATCGCTTGGGTAGTTGCACACTTTGTTTGCCTGGTCGAACACAAGCCCTTTCGGGCAGTTCAGCTTCGTGGACACACCGCCTGAGCATGCGTAGTAAACGTTGGACGCGCAATATTTAGGCGCCGACAGTCCCTCTCCTTTGCCTAAAATATAATTTTTTTTCAAAAAATTTTGGGGGTTGGACATGGCGTCCGGTGGCGCCGATAGGCGCCACCGGGGAATTTTTTTTTTTAATTTATAGGGAAAATAAGAACATTTATGCCATAAATCTCTAAATTTATGAATAATTTTAAGAAAAAAGAACTAAATAAGAATAATAGCCCAAAATCAGAACATTTCTTACAAATAAGAACAAATGGAAGCCCTGCTTTAATAATCAAAAGAAATAAATTACATTTTTGTGGTGGACTGAAAAAAAATTTTGAAGGTTAAAAATTTCCATTATTTTTGGTTGGTTTTATTTGAAGATTTTTTTAAAAGTGGGAACTGATCCGGGGGGCAGAAGCACGACCCTAACATTCTTATGCATATGAATGGGATTATTGACAATTTTTGCATCAAAGAATGAGCATTGACAACCAAAAAAAAAAAATTAGGGCAAATAAAAATGTGCGAATCATTACAAAAAAGTGGGTATAAATGTGGTATCATTGGATAGAGCAGAGTTGAGACTTCTATAATATTAGCGGTGTGTGAAAGAAAATAAAAAAGTCATGGGAATTCAAAAATCGGAATTTAATCAACTGAGTCACCAATTTTGCTCAATTTACACTTCGCCACATCGCTGAAGTGAAAATACAGTCACAATTTCAATTTTTGAGGGTCTAAAACTTTTAATTTTCCTTCATAAATTGCTAATATTCATGTCAACTCTATTCAATTATACCACATTTATACATTTTTAACTGTCAGTTCTTATGGTTCCCTTGTTAGTTCAGACAAAATAAATGTGAATTTTAAAAGATCAGAATTTAGGTATAAAGCAGGTCCAAGATCCAGAAATTAATAAAAGGGGGATGCCATATTCTCAGACCCCGACAAAAACCCTGAAACAGCGTACTCACCTTCATGACGGGCATCAATGCGTTCAATTGCCTCGATGGCGCGATCACATATGGACACAAAATCATGGCGAGCTCCTGAATACAAAAATATTAAAATTTTAAATTAATAAAAAATTCTTCAGGCGAGCATTGAAAATGGTCAAAATTTTTGCAAATATTGATAATTTAATAATGATATTTTTATTGAAATGATAAACATAAGGCAAACATAAGTTTTTGCAAGAAAAATTGAAAAATACCGCTATTTTCTATACTTTTTTGCCAATTGTTTAGTTTTTCATTAAAATTTTTTTTAAGAATTTTTCATTCTAGAAAAAAATTCATTTTAACTTTTTTTTCTCGGTTTTACTTGAATTAAAAAAATTTTATGAACGAGTTGTCATGACACCGAAATTTTGCCGGCAAAATCAATTTTATTTTTTTCTCATATGACCACTTAGAAAAACTCTCTTTTGATTAAGTTCCATCAAAAATTATTATTGTCTTCAAAATCATTCATTTCTGCTACCTGTTAGGTTTATTATTAAATTATTGATTTGATTTCGATCAAACCGAGCTATATGTTTGTATAATTGTCAAGGTATTGATCAATTCTGCTGATCATAACAAATTACCGGCCACAAGTTCCTCGATGTTTCTTTCGTCCACAAATTGCTGTTCCTCCTCCACTGGCACGTTCAAAGCGCCATCATCATTGACTGAAAAAATTGTCCCAAGATTTAAATTTCTATTATTTTTATTTTGTTTTTATTTGAAATTTTTAAAGAAAAAATAAAGGGTAGAAAAATAAAAGAGAGTGAGAATGAGAGAGAGCGAGAGAAGGAGAGCGAGCGAAGAAGAGAGAGCTAAGGAGAGAGAGAGAGCGCGAGAGAAACGGCGGGGAGGGGGAAAGGAAAGGAAAAGAGGATAAAAGAAAAGAAAGAAAAAAAGAGAGCGAAGGAAAGAGAGAGAGAGCGCGAAAGAGAGAAAGAGAAACAGTTGGGGGAGGGGAACCGATGGGAGGAAAATGGGGTGCCAGACGTTTCCGCTCCTCGTTGTTTGCGAAGCCATATTCTTGATCAGCGGTCGCAAAAACTCCAAAAATAATTCTTAAAAATATTTTACAGGCAAGTGGAATTGAACCCATGGCCTAAAAACTCATTTTTAACAAACCGTGCAATTCAGTTTCGGGTGTTTCCTCTGTCGAGAATGGACAATTTCCGATTTTTGAGGCTTTGTAACTCTTGAGGCAGGCGGAATGCATCGCAAAAATTAAAATTCAAATATAAGTCGACCCCGTTCTTTCCAATGGTATATCGTTTATATGCATTTTTATGAAACTTTTTGCCACCTATTTCCCCATTTTAGTATTTAGGGGGGTTTTTAGAACCTAAAAACTAACTATTTTGGCACTTTTTAGCACCTAAAAATCGTATCACTATTAATTAATCTCAAATATGATGAATCAAAAAAAAGGAAAACATTTTTTTTAATTGTATTTTCATGATATGACAAAATTTTCATAATTAAACAATTTTAAGCACATATTTCTCTATATTCTGTACCGGTTTTCATGAAAATCATTGCGTGACTTTGTGTAAATCTTTTTAAAAAGTTGGCTTTGGGTGTTGGAACAACGGCATTAATTTTTCTTTTATTCAGAATTTGTATTATTGCATGCTCACAGACAATGTTTAAATTAATTTATTGGAATGCTTTTGGCAGAATTTTTTGTCTTATATGACAATAATTTAAATGTCATAATGTTCAAATTTTATTAAAAGAATTTCATTTTCCCTTCTTTTAGTCAAAAATTAATAATGCATAAATTTTAATGCTTTTCCTTTATTTGTTGCCAATAATTTTTAGCTAAAATTTATACTAATTATAACCGTTTTGTTTAATTCCATTAAAACACCAATTAAAAATGTCTACATCAAATACAACGTCTACAACTGATTTTGAAACATTCCTTCTGTTCCTTTGCGGTGCCGTTGAGCTGCTCATCCATTTTGTTGGCATTCCGTTGTCCATTGCCAATTTAATTTTGGTGGCACGCACTTCGGTCATTCATCCGAACATGAAATTCATCCTCGTTTTCCAGAGTTTTGCCGTTCTTCTGGTAAAATATTCGGGATTTTTTATATAATATATGCCCGCATTTTTTTTTTAAATTTTAGCGCGGTTTTTGTCGTTTTGTCATTTGTCTGTTCAAATTCATCCTTTGGGATCCGATCAGTGCCGAAATGGGCTTGTTTTCCCCAGCCATCATAAAAATCGGCTTTTTCGGCATTTACAGTTGTAATTACGTGCCCCATATTCTGATCATTGAGCGCATTTTGGCAACTGTTTTTGTCCGAACTTATGAGCAGCATCGGGGCTTTTTCTTCACAATTATTTGGCTTCCATTTGCGGTAAAATTTAAATTTTGAAAATTGCACAAAAAAGGACAGAGTTTTTTTTAATTATAATTTATATAAAAGAAAAAAATAGAAATGGGAAATTCAATTTAAGGCGAATAAAAAACTTTGATTAAAAATAAGTAAATATTTTCATAAATATTTCTTTATCATTTTAAAATTATAAAAATATATAAAAACTTAATATAAAAATATACCGTAAATTCAAAAATATTTTCGTGCCAAACATCTTTTGGCCAAATTTCAATAATTTTTACTTAAATTTTAGTTGACCATCTCCGTTTATATTGCGTTCACGTCGCAAGCAGAAAGTGTTCCACCGCTTGCAAATTTGTTGACAACATTCGTTGAATTTGTGATTGGAACCGTTGAAATGGCCATTTTCTACCAATTGTCTCTCTATAACATAAAAATTTATCAAAAAATGTTGCGAAATAACGAAGGAAACACAACACATAATAATCTTTCAGTGAGATATCAGGTAAAACATTTGAAAAAAATAGAAAGAAAAATTAAATTTAATGAAATTAGATTATTTTATTTGTATCGAAAAGAATAAAATATGTATGAGTCGGTCATTAAAATTCCAAAAATAGTCATTAAAACAGAAATAGAAAAATCAGAAATTAAAATTTCTTATAATATGAACACACCGTTTCAAAAAACGAGATGTGTGTCAATAAATAGAGAGTGCAGAGAAAAAAACATCTCTCTTTTTGGCGTTCTATTTCTTTATCTCTGTTAATAGAGAAAACCGAATTTACTTCGCTCTATAGAACTTTTTTTCTGCCTTACAGATGTTCTTTAAATTTTGCGAACTAGGGGCTCAAAATTGACTTGGTGTGTGAAGTAGTGAGTTGTGCGACTAGTTCCGTCCGAGGTCGGACATTTACGGAAATTTTCGGGAAAAAAATAAAATGAGGATTCTTGAAAAAACTAATTTTTATAAGTGAATGGAAGAGTTGGATCATCAGTACAGCTCTTCCAAATTTCAAATAAAATATGAAGACAGCAGTGTGCTTGGTTCAGTACATTCCTGTTGATCAAATAATTTAATAAAATTTTAAAAAATCTCAATGAATTTTATTTTCAAGGCTTGCTTTATCGCCGATCAGTTTTTTTTACAATTTAAAATAAATTTAAGTTGTAATACTTTCATTGGTAAAATCCGTTAGTATGTTATCAGTAGGGTTCGAAGTTGTATGCACTAAAAAAATGCCAAATATGCGCATAAAATATGCACTAAAAATCCCCCAAATATGCCCTAAAAACCGGAAAAATGCCCAAATATGCACTAAAATATGCTTAAAAATTACCCAAAATGGCTTTTAACCTTCAATAAAATGCCAAAAATTGTGTATAAATTAAGAATTGACTTTGAAAAGACCAAAACAAGGGATAAGGAGCATTTTTAAATTGCAAAATTATTGAATTTTTAAATTTTTATTATATGCTAAAACAAAATTACATTTTTTATATAAATAATTTTTTTCAAAAGTTCATACAAAAAGCTCAATATTTTACGGTTTTTGGTGTGTATTTTCTAAAAAATTTTAAAAAGTCGATCATTAGGGGGTGTATTTTTCGCTTTTTTTGCATTTTTCTTGTGAAAATTTACAAAAAATGATCAAATATGCTTTAAAATCCTAAAAATGGCAAAATATGCATTTATTCTCAAAAACCCCAAAATATGCTTTTATATGCACTAAAAACCTTAACCAAATCTAAAAATTTTAACTTAGAAATGCTATTTTTGAGCCCCTTTCTCGATAGCATATGCGCAGAAAAAATAAGCAAAATCATACAACTTCGAACCCTAGTTATCAGTACTGTAGGACTCTTAAAGCTTGCTCTGTTATTTTGCACTTTGTCATATGCAGTTTATTTTGATTTATAAAAATAAAATATTCTTAAAAATTTAATTTTCTTATATATTTTTCCCAAAAATTGTCAGAAAATGTCTGGTTCTTGGGTTCATGTTAAGTCCCGTTCACCGGTTAAAAAAAAATTCGTACTTATAAGGTCCTTAGGGACTCAATTAAAAAGGAGTTAAAAACCAAACTTTGATTGCTAATTTTTTAATAAATAAAATTAATATTTTCCTATTTTAGCTCTCTGAAAATATTCGAATTGGCAAGCAGCTAATTCCGCCATTATTCCTCTATTTATGCAACATTTTTGCTGGATTAACCATATTATCTTGGGGTTATTTTGGCCTCCCGTATTTTTTTTTGGTGTTAGATTTGCTTTTTGTTATGAACTCGTTAATCGGTTTATTTATTGAGCTGTTCATTATAACGTGAGGAAATTGTTAAAATATTAAATTTTAAATCATTTTAATTAATCATTTTTCAGATGTCACCCATTTTTGAAAAGAGACTTTTATCAATTTTTGAATCGCTTTGGCGAAGTGTTTGGCCGCTGCTGGCGACCATTTTTCCATAGAAATCGTCGAATTGGTGATCAAACAGCAACAAATGCGGCGGTCTGTACAGCTCCTCATGGCACTGTTGCTTCTCCACCGGCTGTGTCAGTTGGCATTGCGCAAAGGGATTTGATCAGCGGAAAGGCACTGATTGATCAATTTAAATCGGATGAACACTTTGCCATGCTGAACCAAGCATGGGAGATGAAGTCGAACAAATCAGCAAAATGATATAAATGAAAAGTCCAATGTTTATTATAAATTTAAAAAAAAGTTATTTTAGCGGTTTTTCTGCAAATAATTCCTTCAAATTTATTAAATTTAAGTTAAAAATATCACAAAGCCTTAATTATGGCATGAAAATTCATTTAAGAAGAAAAAATATATAAAATTAAGCGAAAATTTATAATTTGGAAGAAAAATGAAGTCGAAATTTTCTATTTTGAGAGACATATTTTTTGGCACATATTCCAATTTTTTTTTAATTTACATTTTCATTAATATTAGTGAGAAAATACAAAAATATTTTGTGTGTGAACGAGCATCTACGAGAAAGTTAGAATGGAAAAATTTGAGTCATTCATTGGGTTTTCCGTTATTTGAATATTTTCGAAATTGGTTTTGAAACTCATCTTTGCTCCATTTTTGATTTGATTTCACCATTAACCGAACCCCAAATGGCTCCATATTTTGTATGATAAAATGTTTAGAGAAAATGGAAGAATTAATTGAAATCTGTTCAAAAAATAACTAGTCGCTGGGGAAAAACAACTGAATGATTATAAAAAGTCGGTCGGTTGTTTCGGTTTTTGATAAATTCGGTCGGTCGGTTTCGGTTTAAAAACCAAAAAAACTGAAACCGAAAACAACCGAAAAACTCAAAAATTTCTCGGAAACCGAAACCGAAAAGGAAAATGGAAAAAACCGAAAAAAACCGACCGGTCCGATCTCTAGTTTTAATTGCATAAATGAAATTTGAAATTTGTTTGCATTGATGAGCTGGCAAATTTTAAAGTTCAGAAAATTTTCGTAAAGTCTCAGAAGGATTACAGCTAAGTAAATGTTAAAATTCTCTCTCTCAAAATTTAAAATATTATATTAAAATTTATAAAATTTAACGAAAATTAACCTCTTAGTGTATGTAAATGAAAGTGATAATGAATTTATATTTAATTTGAATTAGTAAACTTTAAAATTTTCTAAAAATTTTATGGTGATCTGGGAATTGAACCCAGGACCTCTCGCCGGAGTAGGACAAAACGTCGTCAGCCGAAACGTCGTCGAACGAATTTTTCGACCATAACTTTTTTCTTTCTCAACCAAATTAAACATTCTTGGTATTATTCGAAAGCATTCGAAAAATGCTATTAGCCTGCAAATTTTCAAAAATTTTTATTTATGCACAAAAAAATCAGAGCAAAAAAAAGTTCGAATTACTGGGTTTTTGAGTTCCTTCTGGCCATAACTTTTTTGAAACTTAACCAAAATTTTTGAGATTTTGCAAATTAATAATAAACACATAGAGCTATCGAACAACACCATCGTGTAGCGCCCAGTCTCGTGCTTTTTGGGTCTCGGTCTCGAGTCTCGGGAAATTTTCGGTCTCGAACATCACTAAATGTCATCAGACCAACACACTGAATTCTCCGCTTTCCTTCTTTTCATTATCAAATTTCTCCACTTCCACACTAACGCTGATCTTCTTCGTTTTAGTGTTTTTTTTCTTAATTTCATCAATCTTTTCATTTATTTTGCTTACAGACAATACAATGGTGGGGTCCTAAAATAAGATTTAAATTTAAAAAAAAAATTGAAAACCGTTTAGCCAATAACTGAAGCAAAATTGAGTGCAATCCCATTATCGTGCGGAGTACACTTCCCTTTTTTATACTCCATTTAAACGGAATAACAACAAACCACTTGTTTTTCTTGGTTAGCATAGCGAATAAATGCAACATGGTCCTTTCCAAGCAATTCACTTGAATCAATTACAACCTCATTAGTGTTATAAACATGGAGCGGATTTTGTTCGTTGTTGACAATTAAGAAATAAATAATATGTTTATAGTTTTGGTTAAATTTGAATGTTATGGGATCGCCGAAGGTCATTTTGGCTACCAGTAGCAGAACAAGAGTGGTTACAGTCATTAATGATAATGGGAGCATTTTTTTGAAATGAAAAAAAATGAAAATGAATAGAATAAAGCATAATAATAATAATACATATGCACTCTGTTAAATTCATCATATGTCTGTCTGTCTATTGGATTGTTGGCAATTTATTGGGGAAAAATATTATACTTTCTATATATTTGTATTGATTTATATTTTTCTTGAATTTAAATATTATTTCTTTCTATGGATAATATTAGTGAGGATTGTACAATAATATTATTTTATGAAAAGAAAAAAGGGTTGAGTGAAGTGGCAGATTTAAAAAAACACAAGTCTCAGGTTTAAAATCGAACACGAAACCTTTTTTTGGGGTTTCCAATTTCCGTAAAATGTAAGAAAAAAGTTTAACCATAAAGTTTTAAGTCTTAACTTCAGGCGCAAAATTTTTTTAGTAAATTTGTATAAATTTTTAAGAACACATTTAAATTTAAAGAATAAACCAGCTTCGTTAAAGCTTTAGCCTTTTTTAACATTTTTTCACATTTCTGCGATTTGTTTTTCGCTTTTTAGTAGGAAAATTTCACTCAAAACATTTATTTTATATATAACAAAATATTAATTTATCTCAAATAAAATAATAATGTCTTCTCGAATTTGGTATCTGTTGATTCTTTTTGCTGGAGGCTTATGCGGTGGCGGAGGCTGCGGGAGGCGGCTGGTAACTTGGCGGTTCCGGTGCTTCGTAACTTGGTGGGGCAGGCTCATAGGCTGGTGGCGGCGGAGGCGGACAGGGACTCAATTATCCATCGCCAAAAATGAAGACAAAAGGGGTGTATTTTTTGTTTATAGTACAGAATAAACCATGGCTGGGTTTCACTTTCATCTCAACTTTTATCACCTTTTTGGCTATTTCTCAATTTTTGGACAAAATATTTTAAAAAATTGCATCAATTTTTCAAAAGTTTCACCAGCACCCCCCCCCCCCGGTTCACAAAAGTTTTTTTTAAGCACGTCGCAAAAAAGTGGATTCTGATGAAAATTAGAAATAGTTTATTAAGAAAATGTTTGATTAATTATAAAAATAATATAGAAATAAAAACGATGGAAAATGAATAAAAACTTGTATACAAAGACTTTCGATCGGAACTCAAGTAGTTAGTCCCCCCCCCCCCCCCCCCCGAGTTATCGTAGCGCGCGAATTTTTCGCGCGCTACGATCCTAAAGGTAATTGGGCCCTTTTTAGTGTTGCTTTGCCAATTTGGCATTATCTTTTCTTTTTGTGCTTAAATCGAAAAATAAATTAATGAAAATTTGTTCGTTGAATAATAGTCATTTTAACACTAAAAAGTAGGGGGTAGTCTGGGAATTGAACTCAGGACCGCTCGCAAGCATTTGGGGTCAAAAACAGCCTGGTGGCTCGTACGCTGGGGGTGGCGGAGGCGGTGGTGGTGGAGGAGGTGGGGGCGGAGGAGGTGGCGGAGGTGCTGGCGGTGCTCCAGACGCGTCGCGTTTTCCTCTGCCGTATTTGCCGTATCCTTTAGATGGAGGCTGCGGTTGAGGCCTTAAAATAAATATAAATTTTAATAATTATTTATTTTTGAGTGTTTTTACGGTTGTTTCTTTCCGCAATCGCTTGGGTAGTTGCACACTTGGTTTGCCTGGTCGAACACAAGCCCTTTCGGGCAGTTCAGCTTCGTGGACACACCGCCTGAGCATGCGTAGTAAACGTTGGACGCGCAATATTTAGGCGCCGACAGTCCCTCTCCTTTGCCTAAAATATAATTTTTTTTCAAAAAATTTTGGGGGTTGGACATGGGCGTCCGGTGGCGCCGATAGGCGCCACCGGGGAATTTTTTTTTTTAATTTATAGGGAAAATAAGAACATTTATGCCATAAATCTCTAAATTTATGAATAATTTTAAGAAAAAAGAACTAAATAAGAATAATAGCCCAAAATCAGAACATTTCTTACAAATAAGAACAAATGGAAGCCCTGCTTTAATAATCAAAAGAAATAAATTACATTTTTGTGGTGGTGATGGTGGGTACGGTCCCGGTCGGGGCGGCGGCGGAGCTCCATAGCCTGTAGTTGGTCCTCCGTAGCCTGGCGGTGGCGGAGGAAAATGAAGGAAATTTCCAAAGTTTGGATCCATAAAATTTTACTTCATTTATCAGTTATTTTTCTTTTCTTTCTCGTGAACGGTTAGTTTAATCATTAAAAGATGGAATTTTATTTATTAATTTAGGATACTAATCTTAATGAGTTTTTTATGAAATTTTCACAATCAATTTTTCAGTCTGAATAATTCTTCTAAAAAAAAAATTTTAATATTCATGTCTCTTTGTCGACAGGTGAAAAATCAAATTACCGTTCACGCCACAGAATCACAAATTAATTCATTCATTTGATTTGACAAACAATTTTTAATTAACGAAATTAAGGGGAAAATTTCCTTGTCAAAATTGGCAGATGCATTTCTTCTGACTTTGTGAGTAAAGGCAAATTGCCATGTTAGCTCCACTCTCAAAATTGGCATGTGCATTTTCTAAGAGACTGTAAATAAGCGAATTGTCACACTAGCATTAACATAATTCGTAGAAACATCGTCGAAGTGTAATTAGTGAGTGCTATAGTTCTAATTTTTCACTAGATTTTTCAGTGCGGGAAACGTTTAAAATGTTATTAAAAAAATGTCGAATTTTTTATTTTACGAAATTTTTATATAATATTTAATTTTCTTATTTTTAAAATTTTAATATAATTTTTATATATATTAATTTGTATTCTTTTAAATTAATAAAAATTCTTCAGGCGAGCATTGAAAATGGTCAAAATTTTTGCAAATATTGATAATTTAATAATGATATTTTTATTGAAATGATAAACATAAGGCAAACATAAGTTTTTGCAAGAAAAATTGAAAAATACCGCTATTTTCTATACTTTTTTGCCAATTGTTTAGTTTTTCATTAAAATTTTTTTTAAGAATTTTTCATTCTAGAAAAAAATTCATTTTAACTTTTTTTTCTCGGTTTTACTTGAATTAAAAAAATTTTATGAACGAGTTGTCATGACACCGAAATTTTGCCGGCAAAATCAATTTTATTTTTTTCTCATATGACCACTTAGAAAAACTCTCTTTTGATTAAGTTCCATCAAAAATTATTATTGTCTTCAAAATCATTCATTTCTGCTACCTGTTAGGTTTATTATTAAATTATTGATTTGATTTCGATCAAACCGAGCTATATGTTTGT
The DNA here is from genome assembly GCA_004148225.2 of Heterodera glycines. Classification (NCBI taxonomy): domain Eukaryota; kingdom Metazoa; phylum Nematoda; class Chromadorea; order Rhabditida; family Heteroderidae; genus Heterodera; species Heterodera glycines. Next base: position 21,806,239 of record CP049709.1, on the reverse strand, counting down.
ATAATTGTCAAGGTATTGATCAATTCTGCTGATCATCAGAGCACATCATCATCAAAGTTCATCATCGATCCGCCGCCCCGTAGGCGCAGCACAAGGTGTACAGTGGCCTCCTTCTGCACACCGTAGTCAGCCAACGTTCGGCCGTCCTCGAGCTGTTTGCCGGCAAAAACCAATCGCTGATGATCAGCGGGAATGCCCTCCTTGTCAGTGATCTTCCGCTTCACATTCTCGACACTGTCCATGCTGTCCACCTCCAGCGTGATGACTTTGCCGGTCAAAGTTTTGATGAAAATTTGCATTCCGCCCCGAAGACGGAGGACCTATTCAAATTAAAAAAAAAAAAATTTAAAACCCCCCTTATTTTAGGTGAATTTTATTCGATGAAAAATTGTTGAGTGGAATTAGGCAATACAATTTAAATACAATAATAAAAAGAATTATTATTTTATATCAAACACCCGGTAGAGGAGTTAAAAGTTAAAGCTTTGAAGGAGCGAAAAAAATAATATATATTTCTTTTTCTAGAATTAATTTTTTTTTAATTTTGCGTAAAATATTTGAGAAAAAAAGAAACATATTTTAAAGATTAATTATTTACTTAGAAAAAAAAATTATTTTTATTTTTTGTAAATAAATAATATAAAAATTAAAAATTAGTTAAATATTTTAATTATGTTTTCTGACCAAATGAATTTTTGCCTCCTTCTGCACGCCGTAGTCGGCTAACGTTCGTCCGTCCTCGAGCTGCTTGCCGGCAAAGATCAAACGCTGGTCATCAGCGGGAATGCCCTCCTTGTCAGTGATCTTCCGCTTCAAATTCTCGATACTGTCCGAACTCTCGACCTCCAGTGTGATTACTCGGCCAATTAATGTTTCGACGAAAATTTGCATGCCATCGGTTTGGGACGGCAGCAAAAGTGCCGAAACGGCGAAACAGAAAGGAAGAAACTGAATGAGCTTCATCAGAAATATACTTTTTTTTGGAATTTATATGAAAGGAAAAATGTTTTAATGAAATTTAAATAAATATTTTATTGAGATTTTATGCCAAAAAATATTTTTGTTAATCAATTTCAATCAATTTTAGACAGTTCCGCAATAACATCTTATTTCATTTCTCTTGGTAAAGCATTTTTAATGTGAAAAACAATTCTTAATTGATGAAAAATGTTTTGTCGGAAGTCAATTCATTTAAATAACATGAAAAAAACTTTAAAAATAATATATTTGCAACACCAATTTATTAGAAAATTGAATGAATTTTTGAAAAATGCCATGGTTAAATTTTACTGCATGATTGAGAACGTGTGGAATCGTGAATTTTTGGATTTTTCGGAACCGCAACAAGTTGACGAGAGGGGAAGAAACCTGATTAAATTTTTTATATTCATTTTGATTATCAGCACCCCGAGCATTAACTTTTTTATACGAATAAATGTCGAAATTTCATTTTTGCATGAATATTAAACTAGGATGGTAAAATTTCGGATTTTTGTCTAGATTTAGAAAGACTGCTGGACAATCCGTTACCAAAATCTGCTTAAAAACAATAGATTTTTATGCAAAATTATGCAAGTGGAAATAAATTTAAAAAATAATTTAAATATATGGTGCTGAGTCGTTAGTCAAAACATCAAAAAGAGCAGTCGATAACCCCCGAAGAATTCGCTATTAGCCTGCAAAATTTCAAAAAAAATAATAAAAAATTTTAAACTTTCAAAACAGTATGCCCAAAATTACAGCAGGAACCAAGTTTTCAAGCCTTTTTGGTCATAAACTTTTTGAATCATAGTAAAAAAATTTTAAATTTTGCAGGCTAGTAGAAAACACAGGGTTATCGAATGATAACAAAATTAAAAATTTTGCTGCTTTGATCAAAGTTATTGATGATTTTTTTTATTAAAAATTTTCATTTGATGGTTTCTTATATAACGACCCATCACCAAATTATTAATTATTTTCTGACGAATTGTTGTTCACTGAATAGATCCGTCCCAAATAGTTTAGCAAGATTAGAATTCCGATAAATTGCTTTTCATTGTGATTTATTTTATCTCACTAATGACTTGAGAGAATTCCCATTTTTTACACCTGCTGTTTATTTGGAATTACCATTATGATTAAATTGATACATTGAGTTCATTTTTTTGAGAAGCATCTGTCCAGCCACTGTCGTTCGCCTAATTACATAGAAAATTAAAAGTTTTACTGCTAACAAAGAGGCAGGAACCATCGACTGGCGGTAGTGTCTGGGCTCCTTAATTAACTAGCCTAGCAATTATTAATGCTTTGAGATTAAATCTTGGCAGAAAAAATGTGGCACACTTTTTCCAATTATTACCTTTATGTTTTATAAATTTAGTCATATTCAAACCTAGTGGTTCCTCCCCGACCCTATCTATCTGAGAAAAAGTCGGGGATGGGGGAGGATATTCTTCGAAAAAATGCCGGCGATGGCTGGGGAAATTTAAAAAAAACGTCGGGGAGCAATACCACTGTTGGCGTCTAAATTTCTTTAAAAATTGAAAAAATTATTAAAAAAAAACTTTATTTAAAGAAAAAAAATCTTAGAAAGTCATTTGAATACACCATTTAGAGAAGGCAAAACAACTTTTTGCTTATGAAAAAAATTTTTTCATCGGAGATCAACCTTTAACTTGTTATTTAATTATTAACAATGTGCATTTTGCCAACAACGTATAAATGAACGCTAATTTTAAAATTTCGGTAATTTTTTAAAATTTCTTTTGGCGGGAAATATCATTTGGGAGAGAGATAACGCAGAAATGAGAGGGTGCTGCAATTCAGTATTGGTCATACAAAAGCATTTTGAAATCCTTCTTCCATTTCGAATACCAAATTTGTGCTGGTGTCTTTAAATATCTGATAATTGCACATTTATGAAGTCTTGCTACAACTTTTATTTTATATGGCAATCCAAGCTTTATTAAATGTTGAAATGAAAAAAAATACAATTAAAAAGTAATTTAGTGAAATAAATTATCTGAAAATAATCCGATGATTGAATCCATTCTCCAATACACCAATGTGTTCATCTATTTCTCATTTTGCATCAGTATTCCTTCTTTGGTAATTTACTGTTTGCAAATTGTGGCGATCTGTCACAATCGCCAATTTCATAATTCATTTTTCGCGCTGTTTGTGCTTCGGGCAGTCCCAGTAAATTAAAAGAATATACCTTATTTACTCGATTATAAGCCCCCCAGGGCTTCTGTGTTCAGCCCCCCCCCCTCCAAAGGGGGCTTATATTCGAGGGGGGGGGCTTCTAATCGAGAGGGGCTTATAATCTAGTAAATACGGTAATATTGTAAGTTTAATGAAAATTTAAATATTTAGGATATCTTTGGAATATTCGCCACTTATTATGGCTATCGTCTGCCCACAGTGTTCGGCGCTGTGCTTTATCCGATTTATGAAAAATTGCCAAATTTGGCACGCCTGCAATTTTATTTCATCGCAGCATACGCATTTGAAGCACAGAATATCGCCACGGTATTCATGATGTTGAACCGTATGACCGCAATTAAGATGCCCTTTTTAAATAGAAAAGTAATTTTTATTTTATTCTTTTTAATTTTAAATCCATTTTTTAAGCTTTGGAAAATGCTTTTGCCACTCGCTGTTTTGTGCTCGTTGCTTTTTCCACTTTTGCTGACTTACTTCAAACAATTGGTTCAATAATTTTTTTGGTCATTTGTGCTGTGCTGAATTTTGTCACATATTTGGCATATAAACGACAAAATGCCAATGCTAAAATCTCTTCTTCTTCGACGGCACAATTAGTTAAAAGAAAAGTTGAGCGAAAATTGTTGATTTATGCCGTTGTCACATTTATTGGCCATGCATTTAACACAGTTATTTTGGCAAGTTTTACATTCAAATTTAAAAAAGCATTTTTTCATAATTTTTAGATTGGGTTGTACCTTTTCTATTACGACCCTCTGATTTTGGCACTTTTGTACTGCAATTACCCATGGATTATCGATATTGGCACCGTTGGAGTCTCGAGTTGGCTAATGCTTTGGGCCAGTGACTCATTACGACGCCAAATTTGTATGGATTTCCTACCAAGATTTATTTTTGCGAAAATAATGGGACAAACACAACATCCCAATGTAATTCAAGTGAAACCGGTTAATCAACAGATGAACTTATGACCAAAAAGACCAATGAATAAAACTATTTTATTGTAAATAACACACGCGCATATACTTTAGAATAATTAAAAAATTATACGCCTATACATATGAACTCAATAGATTTATTTCTTTCAAATATTTTTCTTAATTCCAAAATATTACCCCGGATTTTAAGTTAATTTTTTTTAAATATAAATAAATTAAAGAAAATTTTTTGTGGATTTAAATTCATAGGAACAAGTCTATTTCTTTCCCAATTGTTAGTACGAATTTTTTAAAACCTTTAATTTGTCAAAATTACATGAATCGAAATATTTATTAGTTTTTTAGCGTTCATAATTTTTACCAAAATGCTTTTTGCTTGATTGACCTTCAATGTTCTTCAGATGATTATTGTTCATTCATTCTGGTGGATCCTTTTAATTTGTCATTCATTTTTCGGTCAAACTTTTTTGAAAAAGGTGTAAAAAATTTCTTTTTGAATTCATGACACTGAAAATTAAAAAAAAATTAAAAATATTTACAGGATTTTTTTTACTTTTCGAATGCGTTCTGCATTTTGTGCTTCAACTTTATTCATATCCAAAGATTGCAAACACTTTCCACAATTTTTACATTTAAAAGCGCTTAACTTCCCCGGCAATTCCACCGAACAGCTTTAAAAAACAGGGAAATTTATTATAAAAAATGATTAATATTTATTTATTTTAATTAAAGGAAAATTTTATTCAATTTAATTTAATTTCTAATTTTTAAATATTAATTTTATTTGATGACCAGCAATAATGATCAAATAAATCAATTGACTTTCTGCAGCAGTAGCATTGTTCAGTTCTGCATTTTATACAAAAAATCTAAATTTTTAAAATAATTTATAAAAAAAAAATTAAAAATTTAACAGGGCTGTCAATTTTAGTTCTTACGAAATAGGTCCAGGGTTCTTATTTCCGGAATTTAAAGAAAAAAAACAAATTTTTCTATGAAATTCTTTAAAAATTCAAAATTCATTATTTCTTAAAACTGTAGAAAAATTTGTAAATAAAATTTTTTTTCTCATTTTATAAATATTATTTTACATGGTTGCAACCGTCTTCCTTTACAAAGCTAATGTTGCATTGAATACATTTGTGGATAATTGCATCTGCTATCTTTTTATCACTAAAAAAAGAATAATTTTTTAATTTAAGACACTTAAATTAATAATTAATTATTTTATTATATTACAATGGGTCATCTTTGTAATTTTTGAGTTTGGCGAACTGTTCGCATGACAATTTGTCGTGCTCTTCCGTCCAATTCGCATTGCATCTGCGACACATTGCATAATTGCAGTTGGGGCACAAAATTTTGTGCTCATCATTTTCAATTTCAACCACACAGTCGCATTTAGAACACCTTAATTACAATAAATATAATTAATTAATTAATTTGGGTTTTTAAATGGATGTTTTTTTCATTAATTGACCGTTCAAAGCAAAGGCCTGCCATTGCCACACATAAATCGGCACAATGATTTTCCAGTGCCCGAATTGATTCGTAATCACCAGCAAGTCGATCCTTTATTTCTTCTAAATTTATTTAAAATTAAATTGCTGCAAAATTAAATGAAATTTTTTGAGGAAATTTAAATTTTAGCTTAAACGTACGCCATGAAATTGGATTTTCACAATTCTGTGCCATGCATTTCAGTCCGAGCCCGCCCTTTGCGAATGGCATCATTTCATGTGCCGCTTTTACATAACCCTTAAGGCACCCAATGCAGAAAGCATGGGATTCTTAAAATAATAAATGATTTTTGAATTAAAATATAATTATATTATTTTTATCGGCATGCCTTTTTGTGTGTTTGAACTGCTTCCAAAAATTGCATCGTCCATTAAGTGATCACAGAAACTAAGCTGATCATATTTTACATCATCAAAGCAAACAATGCATTCCATACAATCATCGGGCGGACCATTTGCTCTATCTAATCAGTAATTTTAATGAAATATGAAAGAAAATTTTAATAATTCCAACGACACTTTCTTTAACAAAGCTATCAATGCGTGAATTTCATTAAATATTTAAGTTTTTAGAAGAATAAAATTCCCAATTTCTTGTTTTCGATTAGCATTTTTTAAGAAATCAATATGACGATCTACAAATTTTACATAAAATTGACAAATTTTTTTTTCAAAAATCCGCGCCCTAGTTTCACCGATTCCATAAACTTTTACGCCTCGATGATTAATGCCACATGCTTGAAAGCATGAGCCAAGTTTATAAGGAGCAATGAACTAAAAATGGAAAAAGTAACTGTTTAAAGTAATAAACAAAAAAATACTTTTTCTGTAAACACTTCAACAATAATTGCTTTTTCTGCTGGCTTACGCATTAAAACACCTAATTTTCCTGCAAACAAATTTTTTTAATTCACTTTTTTTTCTGAGTGAAACCAAATAATACCTATCGAATTTTTAGACTAATTAAGCTTTATAGGGATTATTAGAAATGGAAATTATTTGAAACTATTTGTTATACACAGAAGATGACACAGAAAATTGAAGTAATTATTGTAAAGTTATCGTCCGGAAAAGGCTTCACTGATACAGACTTTCGACAAATATGCATCTACAAACAAAATATACTGTAGCATAAAGGGTTGACTTATCTGGACTTTTTTTTTTAAATAAATATTTCCGTTTAATAATGGGAAATTATGCCATAGTTGTTTTTTGTGCCACATCATCAACAAATTATTTGGCAAATCCCAAAAATTTAAATTTAATATTATCAATTAAGAATAGTGCTAAATTTTTAGGTTTTTAACTGCCATCGCGTATATCGGCACTTCTGCTGGACTCAAATTATCCCTTTTTCAAGAAATTTTGGTTTTTTATACAAAATACTTATCTAAACCGCAATATTTCAAAATCTCCCGCGGCATATGACAAAAAAAAATCAGGTACCGAAGTGTCCACTTTAAACAGGGACTCAATTATCCATCGCCAAAAATGAAGACAAAAGGGGTGTATTTTTTGTTTATAGTACAGAATAAACCATGGCTGGGTTTCACTTTCATCTCAACTTTTATCACCTTTTTGGCTATTTCTCAATTTTTGGACAAAATATTTTAAAAAATTGCATCAATTTTTCAAAAGTTTCACCAGCCCCCCCCCCCCCCGGTTCACAAAAGTTTTTTTTAAGCACGTCGCAAAAAAGTGGATTCTGATGAAAATTAGAGAAAACGATTTAAAGCGGAGAAAAAAAAATGAAATATCCACAAAAATGGAAGGGCTATTGGGATTATGGCAAGGTACGAGCGGTTTACCTCAATTGGGCCCGCATGTTTGGGCCTGGACAAGAACTTTTTTTCTTTCTGAACCAAATCCAATATTATGGTTTCATTCAATGATCCTAAAGGTAATTGGGCCCTTTTTAGTGTTGCTTTGCCAATTTGGCATTATCTTTTCTTTTTGTGCTTAAATCGAAAAATAAATTAATGAAAATTTGTTCGTTGAATAATAGTCATTTTAACACTAAAAAGTAGGGGGTAGTCTGGGAATTGAACTCAGGACCGCTCGCAAGCATTTGGGGTCAAAAACAGCATTTTTGAAAATTTAATCTCAAATGATTAAAATCAACAAAAATGTTTTTTTTTGAGGCGCGCTTTTTCCAAAAAACTTTTTAGGAACAAGGGTCGGCAATGCCGATAGGCGCCGCCGGGAAAAATTCTGAAAATTTGAGTGCAATTTATAAAAGATTTTCACCAAAAATGACCAATTTTTGCGATTAAGAGCCATTTTTAATGTTTTTGGGGCCCGGGGGTGTCGATAGGCGCAGCGGTGGGAAAAATTAGAAATTTTTACCTGATTTTCACTGAAATTGGCAATTTATAGATCAAATTTTGAAAATTTTTGGGTAATTTGGGGCGGGGGAGGTGCCGATAGATTATAAATGGCCATTTTTGATGATTTTTTTCAGCATAAATCAGCAAACTTTCTCAAAAAGCAACAAAAATCAGCAAATCACATCTCATAAAAAAATCAGCTTTGAGCCCCTGAAATCAGCAAAATGCTGATAAATCAGCAGAGTTGGGAGCCCTGATTTTACTGCTGATCACAGCGCTGCTGTTCACAAGAACGCGCAAATGTTATGCTCATCAATGATATGAACAATACTTAAAATGATTAACAATGTTTGCTTCTATAATATTTTATTATTTTTTGTTTTGGAATGATCAAAATTTTTTGGTTGAAATTATTAAATTAACGTCTTTAAGCAAGAATTATTTTCCACAATTACTTGTGCAACAATAAAAAATGAAGGAAATTTCCAAAGTTTGGATCCATAAAATTTTACTTCATTTATCAGTTATTTTTCTTTTCTTTCTCGTGAACGGTTAGTTAAATCATTAAAAGATGGAATTCTATTTATTAATTTAGGATACTAATCTTAATGAGTTTTTTATGAAATTTTCACAATCAATTTTTCAGTCTGAATAATTCTTCTAAAAAAAAAATTTTAATATTCATGTCTCTTTGTCGACAGGTGAAAAATCAAATTACCGTTCACGCCACAGAATCACAAATTAATTCATTCATTTGATTTGACAAACAATTTTTAATTAACGAAATTAAGGGGAAAATTTCCTTGTCAAAATTGGCAGATGCATTTCTTCTGACTTTGTGAGTAAAGGCAAATTGCCATGTTAGCTCCACTCTCAAAATTGGCATGTGCATTTTCTAAGAGACTGTAAATAAGCGAATTGTCACACTAGCATTAACATAATTCGTAGAAACATCGTCGAAGTGTAATTAGTGAGTGCTATAGTTCTAATTTTTCACTAGATTTTTCAGTGCGGGAAAAATTCGGTTTTTACCATTTTTAAAAAATATTTTCCTGAACTTTGTTTTTATATTTTCTTAAACATTTTTTTAGCGTCAAAACATAAATATGAAAATATTTCATGTTTCAATATATGAATTTTCGGCTTTAATAGGAGTTCTAATCTCAAAGTTTCATGTAAAAAAAAAGTGAAAGAATTTTAATTTTTTTTTCAAAAATCGGATCCACGTTTAGACACCTTCGTGAACGTGTTAGTTAAATCATTAAAAGATGGAATTTTATTTATTAATTTAGGATACTAATCTTAATGAGTTTTTTATGAAATTTTCACAATCAATTTTTCAGTCTGAATAATTCTTCTAAAAAAAATTTTTAATATTCATGTCTCTTTGTCGACAGGTGAAAAATCAAATTACCGTTCACGCCACAGAAAAGAAATTATATTTTTTGAAAAAAAGGTTTAAAATATTTACGAAGTGATTCAGAAATGGCTGATTTTAATAATGATACAGTAAGTGAAGAATACCAAAATTAATTTTGGCGAGTAATTTGTTTTTTTTAGTTTTATTTGACCTTCAAAGATGCAAATCCAAGCTGGTCGCTCATTGGGTGCGCTTCAGTACTTGGATTAATCGCTTTATTTGGAATCATTTCCAATTCTTCTGTAATTTATGTAACCATTATGACAAAGTGAGTACAAATAATCATTAATTAGTGTATTAAAATCAGTTAAATTTAACTTAATTAGGTCATTGCGTGGCACCGTTAATTACTTTTTGGCACTTTGCAGCTTTTTCGAGTTGATTCATCAACCCGGCCATTTTCTGTTTGTTTACACCGCTTTTTCTGGAAAGAATTTCATTGAGTATCGTTTGGCCGTAAAGATCACTTTTATTTGCTGGTTTGGAATTGGTAAAAATAGCATAAAAATTAAAAAACAAATAAATAAAATAGCTTTAATATTATCGAATTTAGCCCCAATTTCTCCAGCGATGTTTTTCACTGGCATTGACCGACTGATCGGGATAGCTTTTGATGAAATGTAAAAAATGAAACTTTATTTATACATTAAATTTACGTTTAAGGCACAGCAAACTTAAAATTCAACTTTATTTGACTACGGTAACTGTAATTTGCATTGCGTTCGGTATTGATTTTCTGGTTACATTCTACCAATTTATGAATTTGTATGGTGATCAGATGATCACTGGCTGTATGACAGACTTTATCAAAGTTCTTCACAATTTATTGCTTATTTTACAAAAATTATTTAAATTTAGGGCCCTTCTCATCAAAGAATAATCTGGCATTGCCTCACATTAATGACAATTGTTATTTATTTATTTGTTGGACTTTTTATAAAAATTAAATCATCCGGTAATTTAAATATTCGATATTCAGTAAATGCTAATTAATTTACAGGTTTGCCATCCGCTGATCAGATCAATCGACGCACATTCCGATCACTTTTTTGCATTATCGCTGTGAATGTTGGGGGTTATTTTATCAACGCATTTTATATGAATCTGATCAAACCATCAATTTCGTCTCTGATCACTGCTTGGTTTTGTCAAGTAATCTCCACAATCCCTTTGAACATTGGCGCGGCATCGAACGGACCAATTTTATATTTTACGAGGTGAATTAAAATTTTAATCTATTTTAATTTAATTATTAAATTTAGTACGGAGTATCAAAAGGCATTCCGAAAGCAGTTCCCATTTGTCTTCAGACAAATTTCAAATCCAAATCAAGTGATACCACACCATCAGAATGCACATCCCATGCAATTAGTCACTACAAATTATCATTTGGTTGCGGTTGTGTCATGATCTATGAAAAACAGTGAAAAATATTGTAAAAGTATGCGAAATCCAAAAATATGTAAAATTCATTTGGCAATTTCTGTTTCTATTTGTTTACACTGAATTCATAATAAAAAAAATATAAAAATTAGTTTTGACAATGCTTTTTAGCTTAGATATTAGCCGGTTATGTGGAACCGTGTCGAATGCTTTAGCCAAATCAAAATAAATTACATCAATTGATTTTTTATTTTCTAAAGCAAAACTAAAATCATCCACCACTTCAAGAAGTTGAGTGGTAACAGAATGTGCTTTACGAAAACCATGTTGGCAATTTGGTAACAAATTATTTTTTTCAACAAAATTTTTTATTTTTCCTGCTATATTTTCTTCCAAAATTTTGGAAACAGAACATAGCAGAGAAATCGGACGAAAGTCGATTGGGTTTACCGGATTTTGAATTTTTGGGTCAGGGCAAATAATTGACTTTTTCCATATTTCTGGAATTTGGGCAGTCATCAATGAGAAACTAAAAATATGGAAAAGAGGTCGGACTAAATTTTCTTTACAATTTTTCAAAAAAATGTTGGGAATTCCATCAATACTAGTGTTGTTAGCATTTGAAAGTTTGGAAAGAGAGAAATAAATTTCATATGGGGTTATGTTAAAATATTCGATGTTTTTTTCAGTATTTTCTAGGCATTGAAATTGTTCTAAATTTTGATCTGTAAAAACGGAAAAAATTAGAGTCTAAGGTCCGCAAAAACTTATTTTCACGATTTTTATAAAATTTATTTATTTCTACATCGATTTTTTTTGAAACTTCTAAAAATTTAATTTTTATATGGTCTTTGAATTGCATTATGGTCACTATTACCAAATGGGGGTTCAACTATAACATTATTCAATAGATTTTCGTTGTTTGTAAATAATAAATCTAATAAATTGTTTCCCCGTGTAGGGGAGTTGACCATTAGTCTTAATTTATATCCCTCTAAAAATGAAATGAAAAGTGATTCAAGGTGATTGTTTCTTTTTTCAAAATGTTGGATGCTAAAGTCTTTGCTTTTAAAAGAGGAAAATTAAAATCACCCAAAAAATGCATTTTTCAGAGCCGAGACTAAAACAGAGAGTTGTTCGACCAATTTTTCGAAATCTTCTTGTTCTTCATGGGAGGTGAAAAAAAATTCATTTTTAAAAAATAAGCTTACAAGAAATCGTCTGGAAAAATAATCCAAAAGTCCCAGTTACGGATCAAAATTACGGAATAATCCCAAAAATCCGTAACCCGTAATCCGTAATGATATTTTTGAGGTTCGGCTCAGCACGGGCATAAGCCAAGGATTCTTTGGCTAAATGCTCCACTACCTGAATCAGTGCCACCATTGGCAAAGCCGGGCTTAAAAATCAATAAAACGCTTTTTTGAGGCGCGCTTTTTCCAAAAAAACTTTTTGGGAAGAGGGGGCAGGCGGCGCCGGGAAAATTTTTGAAAATTTGATTAAAATCCATCTCTTGGCAATTGTCAGGCTGATCAGCGCATTGGTTACTCACACAGTCAACGATCATTTGTTGTACTCATAAATTCTTGAATTGATTGACCGAATTAGCTCAATTGTCCCGAGTCGGACACCGATGTAAATCATTTTGTTGACTAAAAAGCCAGCGCGGAAAATGCTTTAACCAATCAGTGGTATTATGCCTATTGGAAATTTTGATCATTTATAAACAGTTTTTCACTGAAAATTAGCCAATTTATAGGTAAAATTTTGAAAAATTTTATGGGAATTTAATCCAATTCTTAGGGGTGTAAAAGTCGCTTTTCGCGCCAAAAAGCGAAATGCGAAAAGCGAAATGCGAAACGCCAAAAAATGCGAATAATGCGAAAGGCGAAATGCGAAAAGCGAAACCTCGGCCCATCCCTGGTCTATAGACCAAAATAAAACGTATTTTTGTGTGGTTGAGGGGTGAAAATAGGTCAACACAAAGAATATCGGAATTTTTGTTTTTTGTAGTTTTGATAATTCAAAAGGAATTAAATTCGATATTATGAAAGCAACCCCGCCACCTTTTTTGTTAAGTCTATCTGATCTTATTATAGAATAGGGGAGATTTTCCAAAATTTGGGGGTTTTCTATTTTGTTACTCAATCAACTCTCAGATACAGCAATGATTTTAACCCTATTTTCTAATAACAAAAATCTTAACTTGTCCAATTTGTTCGCCAAACTTCGTGCATTGAAATATAAACAATTTAAAAAAGGAGGTGACCTCAAAAGTTTTTTTCATTGCCTCCGCGTCGCGTCGTGATGTTTTCCCCCGTTTTCTTCTTTCCAAATTCCATCCACTTCTTTTGGCGCTGTTCCCGCTCAATTTCCAACTCCTCCTTCGTCAGGGATGGCCTGACCAGAAGACGCTCCCATCCAGGTCTCTTCTTCAGCTCCGTCCGACGACGCCCCCACTGCATCAGCGCAAAACGTTGGAAGGTTGAAGCCGGCAGGACCACCTTCACCAAGCGCGGTCCTTTCCTCTTCTCGTCAATCCTCCTGCCCATCCTGTAGACCATTTGCGGGCACACTTCCACGTCCAGCCGGTCCAACACTTCCTCCACCGTTTTCGCGTCATCCTTCGCACGCAGTGATGGCACTTCCTCCTCCGATTCCGGAAGACCGATGAGCACAAGGCTCCTTTTTCGTTCTTTCTCCTCCGCGCTGCCAATGCCATTGTTGTTAATTTTGCGCTCAATTTCACCCAGGCGTTCCACAATGGCGCTGAACTGCGCAGTCATTTCGGTTGCCAAGGTGTTGTTGTTGTTGGTTGAAATTAATTTTTCAATAGCAGTTAAGCGGCTAATAATAGCTTTAAGTTCGGCCATTGTATAATCTTAATTGGACAATAATTGATTTGAATATTTGAGATGAATACCAATGTTTGTTTCTTTAAATATATTATTGTGTTGATTAGGAATGATCAAAAATGCATTAGGAAGAAATTACACTTAATCTATCATTTAAATCGGGACCAAAAGCCTTTTTATTAACAAATTTTTTGAAACAATTTATTAACATAAAATAATAATTTAAATAAAAATATTTTGCTATTAACAAAATTTATTGATTTGATAAATTTAATGTTGCAATAATAAATGACAATTTGTAAATTCGCCGATTTGGTTGAATGATAAAAGGCGTCCATCTTCATTTGCTCTGTTATCGTCAGGATTTGACAAAATTTGGCAAAAATGAGCACAAATAATGGAGAAGCCAAGATTAATTAACGGCATTTTTGTGGGGATAAGCATTTTTAATAAACAAAATCATAAAATAATAAATTTTATGAAAAATATTTGTTTATAAAAACGCATACAAGTAAAATAAACGACAATTATTGATTTGATAGAATTAATTAATGTTTTAAGGTAATTAATAAAAAGAAGTAAGTTATAAAAAACAAATAAAATTCTATGTTTTTTTCTTGTTTATAATTTACTATTTTAAATTAAAGGTTTGAAGTTAGTGAAACAAAAAAAAATACTTACGCAATGTAATAAAAATTTAAATATATTTTTGCATTTTTTAATAAATATTTGATTGCATATATGGAATGAATTTTTTGTTGTCTAATTTTTCTATAGAATAAATTTTGTTAAATGAATGAATTAAAAATTTTAATGATGCAACAAATGACAATTTGTATAATTTGATTCAAAGAATATGCTAGCAAAATTCTCTTTTTTTTTGTAAATTTCATCCATCTTTTTCTTAATTGTCATGTTGATCTTCTGGCATTTTTGGTGGGATAAAACAGCTCGAAAAACCGCACGATTTGTCATTGATGGGCGGTTGTCGGAGCACACGCGGGGGCCAATGTTTGCTCTTGAAAATGCCAAGTTTTAGTTTAAAACTATCAGGAAAAGGGGTAATAAATACGAAATAGACAAAATGTTCGAGGCATCGGGTGGGAATCGAACCCACTCGTACAGCCTATTCGTGGACAGTTCTACCATTGGGCTACCATTAACTGTAAAATAACCAAATTTTTAATCCTTGGTATCACTCGATAGCTCTAAGTATTCTCTATTAGCCTGAAATTTTTCAAAAAATTTTATTAACTTCCAAAAGGTTTTTTGAATTCTTTTGAAATAAGCTTTTTGAAATTTTACAGACTGATAGAGAACATTTAGGGTTATAGAATGATATCCAGAATTAAAAATTAACTGCTTTTGAGCAAAGTTTTTTACAACTATTCTTTTGCATAAACTAAATAATTTAAATAATAATTTTTTGCTTATTTTTTTAATTATTTGCCCACTTTTAATTGCTTGTCGCCCTCCAACAACGCTTCAACAAATTCCTTTGAAAAATCAATGCAATTGTTTTTTCGTAAATCGTATTTTCTGCTGCTGAAAGTGCCCTCCTTTAACTGTTCATTTTCCAAGTAAAAGTCGTTGAAATGGTCAAAAATGTTTTGCACTTCCCATTGACTTTTGTTTGTATATCCGATGCGATGGAATTTGCTAAATTAAATTATTATTTTTTATTTTAAATTTTAAATTCTTTATTTTATTTTTAATAATTTTACATTCCCTTCGCCGGATCAGTACGCTGTCGAATTTTGTCCCCAATGATTATGCCACACGAGTCAATAAAATGGAATTCTAGGCAATAAATTTGAATTTTTAAAATAATTAAAAAGTGTTTGACAATTTATGTTTAATTTTATTTAATTTTTTATCATTAGGGCGCAGATTTTTGTTATTTATTAACTTTTTTCTACAGAATTATTTTGATGAGACTTGCACGAAAAACTTACTTATTTTTAGCCCGGAAAATTTATAACTTTTAACGTCACAAGGAATAGGAATAACTATTTAGGACTTTTCGTAACTAAAATATAGTTTCGTCACTATTGGCATTTTCGTCAAATTCAAAATTTAGTCCATAAAACTCAAAAAAATTGTGAATTTTTTTTGTATTTCTATAGCAAAAATTAATTGTTTTCCCTTTTAAAAAATGACATAAAAAACAAAAAAAAAATCGCTTTAGAATTGACTTTTCAGTGCTGAAAAATGCAAAATTAGGGGCGCATAATGAAAAAATATTTTGGTCAATATTTTCATAATTTATCCAATTTAGCATCACTATTTAGTTAAATAATTTGGGATTTTTCAAAAATCCGCGCCCTAGTTTCACCGATTCCATAAACTTTTACGCCTCGATGATTAATGCCACATGCTTGAAAACATGAGCCAAGTTTATAAGGAGCAATGAACTAAAAATGGAAAAAGTAACTGTTTAAAGTAATAAACAAAAAAATACTTTTTCTGTAAACACTTCAACAATAATTGCTTTTTCTGCTGGCTTACGCATTAAAACACCTAATTTTCCTGCAAACAAATTTTTTTAATTCACTTTTTTTTCTGAGTGAAACCAAATAATACCTATCGAATTTTTAGACTAATTAAGCTTTATAGGGATTATTAGAAATGGAAATTATTTGAAACTATTTGTTATACACAGAAGATGACACAGAAAATTGAAGTAATTATTGTAAAGTTATCGTCCGGAAAAGGCTTCACTGATACAGACTTTCGACAAATATGCATCTACAAACAAAATATACTGTAGCATAAAGGGTTGACTTATCTGGACAAGATATTCCTAAAATAATTTAATTTAAATAATAATTTGCTTTGAATTTCTAAAAGACCAAACCACTAAAATCTAACCCAAAATGTTATGTATAAAATATACAGTAAGATTTCTTTACCTAACAATTATTGCTTCAAATTTCAAATAATCATATTAATGTATCTCATCTTCTAAAACTTACTGTATAATTGTGACGCCATTTTACATAAAATTCGAATGTTATAAATTATAAGATATTGTGAAAACATATAATTAATTAATTAATTAATTAATTTGCCTGGTGGAAATTCGTTTGACGGAACAAAGTTGGCCTGTTCTGCATTGTTTGTACGCACTTTTATGTTGTTCAAAAATGCCAAATTTGCATCCCAATTTGCCAGTAAATTATGCAAAAACACATAATAAGAATCAAACTGGACAATTAATTGTTCAAATTCATTTACAGTTTTCTCATAATATTGCAAAATGCCCAAATGAATTTCACTTGCAATGCCATCCTCAACAAAGAGAACAGCCGAGTCCGAAACTGTGTATCTGCTTGTAAGGATTAAGCCAGTGGCGGACGATTGAAAACGATTTAAAGCGGAGAAAAAAAAATGAAATATCCACAAAATGGAAGGGCTATTGGGATTATGGCAAGGTAGCGAGCGGTTTACCTCAATTGGGCCCCGCATGTTTGGGCCTGGACAAGAACTTTTTTTCTTTCTGAACCAAATCCAATATTATGGTTTCATTCAATAGCTCCAAATGTCCTCTATTAGCCTAGAAAATTCTTAGAAATTTCTTTAAAATTTAAAAAAAGTTATAGCGCAAAATGTTTCGAAAACCAGTTTTTGAAGTTTTCTGACCCCTTAACGAAATTTCTCAGAATTTTCTAGGCTAATAGAGGACAGTTAGGGCTATTGGATGATACCAACAATGTTAGATTTAATTTTAATTATTTATGATTTTGAAACATTGGACACTTTAATCGATAATTAATTCTGTTTTCAAATGCCTTTAAAACGCCCTACCTGAACCGGTACCACCATTTGCAAAGTCGGGCTTTTTGTAACGGATTGTTGTAAATTTGGTGCAAAATTTTTTCTTGGACAATTTGTTTGGCCATGGAGATCAACAGTCGGACACTCAGCTGTGCTTTTGCCACTTTGACCATCTCTTGGCAATTGTCAGGCTGATCCGCGCATGTGATACTGTTTTCGTTTCGTATATATTCAAAAATGATTGGTTCAGCTGTGTTAATCCGCGAATTGATCTCCCGGATCAGATTAGTTGTTCCATATTGTTCACCGGCCTGAATCATTTTATTGCCTAAAAACAAAGGATAAAATATTTTAACCAATTTTATGTAATGGTTGTTAAGCATAATTTAGCCATTAATGCAAATGCTGTGGCAAGGGACAGAGAGGTAGAAATGGCCAAATATGGATAAGTAAAGTTACCTAATTATGGCTTGGATTCATGATCCAACTAAGGGGTTACCACACATTTGCGCCCCGGACATTTGCGCCTATGTCCAAAATCGGTTTAAACTTACATTTTTTCAATCCTAGATGGACTAAACAGTTTTAAATAAGCAGTTGAAAGTGAGTGTATTCGATAATTTGATCGTCAGCAAATTTATGAAAAAATAACAAATTTTTCAAACAACACGTCATTACTGTTCCTAATAAACCAAAAGAACAAGTTTTCTTAAATTAATGCAGTTTAAAGACCTCTATGATTGAAAAATCTAAGTTTGAACCCGATTTTTTGACATATGCGCAAATGTCCGAGGCGCAAATGTCTGGACACGAATTCAGGGGACAGGAAATAATCTAATTATGCTTTGAGGATAATGGGCGTAAAAATGATGACAAAAAAGCCATTTTATTGGCTTCTTGTGCTTCTTGAGATGGCCAAATGCCTGGGACGAAAATTAAAGGGCCGAGCCGAAAACAGAGGACAACACATCATGAAATTTTTAGTTCGGATAAATCGGCACTTTAAATTGATCATACCCAATTTGTCTGTCCAATCCGCTTCTTCGCTTTCTTCAGTGACTTCATTGATTGGCACTGTTGGGCGTCCAAAAGTGATAATTTGTTTAAAAATTGGCTCTTTAATAGCCTCAATAAATTCGCCGATTTGGTTGAATGATAAAAGGCGTCCATCTTCATTTGCTCTGTTATCGTCAGGATTTGACAAAATTTGGCAAAAATGAGCACAAATAATGGAGAAGCCAAGATTAATTAACGGCATTTTTGTGGGGATAAGCATTTTTAATAAACAAAATCATAAAATAATAAATTTTATGAAAAATATTTGTTTATAAAAACGCATACAAGTAAAATAAACGACAATTATTGATTTGATAGAATTAATTAATGTTTTAAGGTAATTAATAAAAAGAAGTAAGTTATAAAAAACAAATAAAATTCTATGTTTTTTTCTTGTTTATAATTTACTATTTTAAATTAAAGGTTTGAAGTTAGTGAAACATAAAAAAAATACTTACGCAATGTAATAAAAATTTAAATATATTTTTGCATTTTTTAATAAATATTTGATTGCATATATGGAATGAATTTTTTGTTGTCTAATTTTTCTATAGAATAAATTTTGTTAAATGAATGAATTAAAAATTTTAATGATGCAACAAATGACAATTTGTATAATTTGATTCAAAGAATATGCTAGCAAAATTCTCTTTTTTTTTTGTAAATTTCATCCATCTTTTTCTTAATTGTCATGTTGATCTTCTGGCATTTTTGGTGGGATGAAACAGCTCGAAAAACCGCACGATTTGTCATTGATGGGCGGTTGTCGGAGCACACGCGGGGGCCAATGTTTGCTCTAGAAAATGACACGGTATCCGATGTGTTTTTAAGCGGTCCATAGATTTTTTTTATTTTCGGCATGATACTTATGCGGACCGCAAAATTGCGGACCGCTTTTCGCGGGCTTGTGACTCATCGGTACGGTTATGTCTTGGTTCACTAATTGAATCAAAAATTCAAATTTGCTGATCCAGCTTCGGGATTGGAACTCTTGCAGGACGGGATCCCGCGGGGGGTTATTTATGCAATCACACTTTTAAAATTTTCGGGTCCCGCGCTAGATTGCGAGATTTTTGAATTTTTTCGAAAAAACATAAAATTTAATCAAAAATTTCCAAAAATTTTTAGGTAGCTGCCAACTTATATGAACGATAGGAATTGAGCATAAACTAAATAATTTAAATAATAATTTTTTGCTTATTTTTTTAATTATTTGCCCACTTTTAATTGCTTGTCGCCCTCCAACAACGCTTCAACAAATTCCTTTGAAAAATCAATGCAATTGTTTTTTCGTAAATCGTATTTTCTGCTGCTGAAAGTGCCCTCCTTTAACTGTTCATTTTCCATGTAAAAGTCGTTGAAATGGTCAAAAATTTTTTGCACTTCCCATTGACTTTTCTTTGTGTATCCGATGCGATAGAATTTGCTAAATATAATAATTTTATCATTTTAAATTTAAATTCTTTATTTTTTTATTAATTTTACATTCCCTTCGCCGGATCAGTACGCTTTCGAAATTTGTCACCAATAAAGATTCCTTCCGGGCAACCAAAATGGAATTCTATAATTTTTTAAATGTTTTTTTAATTATTAATTTCCAATTTGTTCACCAATATCATAAACTTTTACGCCTCGATGATCAATGTCACAAGCTTGTAAACATGAGCCAAGTTTAAAAGGAATAAGGAACTAAAATTAAAATGCAATTAAATTAAATAAAGCAATTTAATAATTAATGGAATAAATTTTTGACACTTTATACATACTTTTTCTGTAAAAAGGGGACATTGGCATATTTTCTTATTTAAAAAATAAATAGATACAAACAATACAGTGACCGAAAATTTCTCGGCACTCAACCCCGAAACTTGACTTAACGGCTTATACTCGAGGCTTACAAAAAAAAAATTTAATTCGTGTTTTAAATGTATATTTTAATTATTGGAATTCTGTTACGAATTATTATTGTTCCCTATTAGAACATAATTATTATGCAATTCTTTTATGATTTAAAAGGTGTAAGTTTAAAAATTATAATTTTGATGGTTTTTTATAGTATTCAATTCATTAAAAAACTGTAGCATACAATTTCTTACTAAAGAATTCCATTTATCCCCCTGCTGGGGGACAAATGGATACAGTGGGATTAATGATATGGGGGATTATTAGAGAAAATATGGTATTTATAAATTATGCCTTCTAACAATTCATTTGATGGAATAAACTCGGCTTGCTCCGCATCGGTTGTGCGCATTCGAAAATTCAAAAATGCCGAATTGCTGTCTAATATTGACAATACAGTAGCCAAATATGCATGTTTACTGTCAAATTGGGCAATTAATGCATTGAATTTTGACTGTGTGTTCCAATAATATTGCATAATACATCGACGAATTTCACTTGAAGTGCCAGTGTCAACAAATTTAATGGCTGACCCAGCAACGGAGTATCTGTAATATTTAATGAAAAAATTGACAATTACAGTAACTTTAGTACTTTAAAACAAAGTTATGAAAAAAGAAATTTTGTTGAAATTTATCACAGTTTGCTAAATTTTTGACTAAATCAACTCATAACTTTTCTCATACGCAACCAAATTGCACAATCTTGTTATCGTAGGATAGCCTTTCAATTGCGTTATTTGCTTCCTATTTTTTCAAAAGATATGACAATTTTTCCAGTTTTTTGGCTTGAACTTTTGAAAAAATTAATAACATTTTTTGAAATTTAGTAAAATAATAAAGCAATCCAAGGGCTATCGTATGATACCAAGATTGTGCAATTTGGTTGCTTCTGAGAAAAGTTATGAGTTGATTTAGTCAAAAATTTAGCAAATTTTGCACTTTTCGTCGGTCGACCAACCACGCTTTTCATGGTTTTGGACTTTATCTTGGGCACAATAAGGAGTTTTTGGGGCGAGCGGTGCCGATAAGCGCGGCCGAGGAAATATTTTCAGAATTTTTAACGAATTTTGTTAAAAAATAGCCAATTTTTTAGGCATTTCCTCTTTTACTCTTCGCAAGCCCCCCCCCCTTTTATATGTTTATAATAATACAGATTAACAAGAATAAGTCAGATGAAATCGAAATATGGGTAGCCTTTTAATAAAAATAGAAAAAAAAATTCATTTTTAAAAAATAAGCTTACAAGAAATCGTCTGGAAAAATAATCCAAAAGTCCCAGTTACGGATCAAAATTACGGAATAATCCCAAAAATCCGTAACCCGTAATCCGTAATGATATTTTTGAGGTTCGGCTCAGCACGGGCATAAGCCAAGGATTCTTTGGCTAAATGCTCCACTACCTGAATCGGTGCCACCATTGGCAAAGCCGGGCTTTTTGTAACGGATTGTTCAGCATTGGTGCATGTGATTTCTATGCAGGAAGTATTTGGCCATTGTGATAGCAGACGGACACTCAGCTGTGCTTTTGCCACCTTGACCATCTCTTGGCAATTGTCAGGCTGATCAGCGCATTGGTTACTCACACAGTCAACGACCATTTGTTGTAATTCATAAATTCTTGAATTGATTGACCGAATTAGCTCAATTGTCCCGAGTCGGACACCGATGTAAATCATTTTGTTGCCTAAAAAGCCAGCGCGGAAAATGCTTTAACCAATCAGTGGTATTATGCCTCGACATTAAATAAAAAACTATGGTCAAAAACTCGAGATTGATGGAACCGAAACCTCAACTAGTGATGCTTGAGACTGAAGGTTCCCGCACCAAGCGACTGAGACCAAAAAAAACTCGAGACTTTACACGAGTCGAGACTGGGGACAGACTTTCGAGCATCACTACCCTCAAACTTCGGTACGGCGATCGGCTTCTCTGAAACCAAACCACTCTTACAATCTTAGCTACCAGCCCATTCCATTAATCCTTCCATTTTATGGCTCTTTATGCCTCCGCTTTAAAGCGTTTTAACCATCCGCCGCCGGGGGCCGTAGTAAAAGCACAGGTGGCTATGATACCACTCATCAGTCCTGTGAATTGGTCCTACCCAATTTGTCTGTCCAATGCTCTTCTTCCCCCTCTTCGGTGCCGTTATTTATTGGGCGTCCAAAAGTGATGATTTGTTTAAAAATGGCTCTTTAACAGCCTTAATAAATTCGCCGATTTGATTGAATGATAAAAGGCGTCCATCAGCATCGTTATCATCAGGATTTGACAAAATTTGGCCAAAATGAGCACAAATAATAGAGAAGGCAATGATAATTAACGGTATTTTTGAAGGGCCAAACATTTTTAGGACTATTTTTATTACATAAAATAAAAAAAATTCTTTTTGATAAAAATTTTGTATTGCTAAAATATCATTGTCTGTAGAAGGTTAATAAAATAATATACAACAGCATCGATTTTACAAACAATGAATGACGCAAACACACATACAAAATACATATATATACATACATATAGACTATTATAAAATCATGCAATATATATATTACCTGGTCACAAGCCCGATGAAGAGCAAAAGTTTGAAAAAAGTGAAAGTCCTGACTCGATTTTTAAGCACCGGAAGGACAATAAATAATTAAAAAAAAATTAAAAATTTTGGTAAATAAATACGAGAAATAGAAGCATCAGTCAATGATTGTACCACTTTCTCCGTCAAATCAGTTGTCCCAGGACGTATGAGTTTGTGGCACTTTATAATTAAGTGCTGTTCTCGGAAATTCCAGGGGTAGAAATGGGCTCATCTAAATTTCTCAGATTTTTGGGATGTTTACAAGTTCACCGACATGTTGAAATGATTTGTCCATTGAGATTTTTGTGGACTCGGAAAAAGTGTGGACATTTGGCTTTACTTCCTCATTTTCTTTGGCTTTCTTTGAAGCCCAAGGCTTTTCAATGATCAAATCAAAGGGTTTCGTTTGGTTGATTGGGGGCACGATTGGCATACTCGGAATGACTTTTTCCCCCTCTTCGGTGCCGTTCAGGGGTGTGCGAAATTTCGTGTCGTTTTCGTGTCGCCCCCCTATTTCGTCTCTTTTTGAGTTTCGTTTTCGTCCTTCAAGAAATTTTCGTTTCGTTTTCGTTTTCGTCAGACGGAATTTGGACGAAAAAGGACGAAAAAAAAATTTAAAATTTTCTTATTTTCAATTGGCATTTTGTATTTTTTTTTTGAAAAGAATGTTTGCGTCGTCGAATCCTGAAAATTCTGGGGCTAAGAAAATTGCCTTGTCTGCCGAACCAGCAAGTTCTTCGCAATTGACCATCGAAAAAACATTTTGTCAGTTTTTATTTTTGCTTTGTCTAAATGTTTAATGATAATTTCTTTAAAAATTTTATTAGTGCTAAAATATTATTGCATGTAGAACGCTAATAAAAATGATATATATATATATATATATATATATATCACATCGATTTAAAAAAAATTGAAAAGTAAAAGAAAAAAAAGCCAAAATGATTTTAAAAGAATTTTAATTTTTGAATAAAAATCTAAATGATGATTTTATTCAATTTAATATAAATTAAAATAAAAATGAAAAAAATAATAATTTCGCTTGGGATTATCTGCTTGTGGAATTAATGCGCAACTCATTTGGTGAGAACCAAATGTTGATTTTGCGTTGTGCGTCCTGCACATTGCACGAACCATGGCGCACAATGTCACGGCACTCATCCATATTCTAAAATAATAAAATAAAAAATTTTTTTCTAATTTTTTAAATCAAATTCACCCTCAAATTGTAGAAACATGCCGACTCCAGCAGATGCAGACTTTTCTTGACTGAGTCAATTCCTTAATTTTTAAATTAATTCCTAATTAATATGAGAAATAAATAATGAAAATTGTTTATTTTGCAACCATTATATTAAATTTTTAATGCAAGTTTATTCTAATTGTTTTTGTGATTTAATTTTTAATTTTTGCCATTTGAATTAAATTTTGAAATGATGTGTCCTACTAATTTTCTAAATTACTTTTTAATTAACATGAAAAATTATATGCTGACAAATTTTTATTTGGCAACCATTAGATTTATGAAAATATTGTTTTGTTTTTTTAATAATTTTATTTTTTTATGATATTTTTTCCATTTGAATTAGATTTAATAAAATTGTTTGACCCAATAGGTTAAATTTAAAAAAAAAATTCCAATTTAATCACCTTCCCAGACCATGGCCACAACTGGCCCTGACGTGATGTAGTTGATCAGTTTGTTGAAAAACGGTCTGTCTCTGTACTCTTTGTAATGCTCAGTCGCTTGATTTCGTGTAGCGTTAATCTAAAAATTTAATTTAAATAATTTAAAAAAAGTTAAAAAGATTTAATTAATTTAAATACTGAAAAAATATAATTTATATTTAAAAAAAAATCCTAAATTTTTAACCATTTTCATGGCGATCAATTTGAGTCCATTAGACTCAAAGCGGGCAATCACTCGTCCAACCGGCGACGGATTTGTGGGCCTCAAACAGATGAATGTGCGTTCCATATTGTTTTATTTGTTTTATATTATCTATAAATAGGAGCAATAATTACATTAGGGTCCATTAATTAAATATTAATTAGGCACACAGGATCATTAATTATTTAATTAATTATTTCATTAAAGAGTCGGTGATTTTGGTGGTAATTAAATGTCATACTCGCAAAAGGCCTTTTATAGCAAGACAAAACTCACACCATCATGGAATTTCAATGTCATCACGCTAATAATCAGTGACATTTTTTGTTTTGTCAATGAGGAAGCGAATAATCAATTGATAAGAACAATATTTTTTTCGAGACGACAAAAAATTTGCACCAAATTTCTCGTGAGTAAATTGACTAATAATAATAAAGAATTTAACAAATAAATATTTAATAAATTTAATTAAATTTATACAATTATTTGATGGAAATGTAGGGGCTATTTTTTTAAATTTTATATTTTATTGGGCAAATGTTAATCATAGAGCCCAATTTCAAAATTTCTCAAAAAGGGTGGAAATCGATTTAAACGAGCTAAAACGATGTGAAAAATGCAAAATTAGGGGCGCACTATGGATCAATTCCACTGTGCAGAGAAAATCTAGTACTACCGTATATGCTCTAATTATAGCCCAGTCTCTATTAATCCCGCAGTCTCCAATTATCCCCCAGTCTACGAGGTGTTTTGAAAAATAATCCCTCTATCATAATCCCCCAGTCTCTAATTATCCCCCCTTTTCTGAGAAGGTTGAAAAATAATCCCCCATGGGCTATAATTAGAGCATATACGGTATCTCGTTGATTCTTTTTTTTCTTTATAATTTCTCTCTCTCTTTGGCATACTGTCTCTTCAAAAAACAACATTCACTTCATCCTGTTTACCTAATTTTTTTTCTGCTTGTTAAATCCACACCAAATTTTGCATACCGATAGAGAAAAAAATTTTGCATCAAACGTATCAAATAAAAATAAAGCGAGTTATGGCTGATCAAAATAAACAATACAAAAAAGGCATTGACCAGTGTAATTTTTGAATTATCGCGTAAAAAAACTAAGCAAATTACGTATTTTTTCTAACATTTTTCCTGTAAAAAATAAAGCGGATACTGAAGTGTCCATTTTCACCGGGGACTCAGTTACCCATTGTCAAAAACGAACAAGAAAAAACCACATAAAACCCAAAATTTTATTTGGTACAATAAAACTAGGCTTTGCTGCAGATAATATTTTAAAATCCCGTAAATGGTAAAAGCCGGGGCCCGTAGCGGTAGGGGTCAGTTCCGTCTGTGGCAAATTTTTCGGGCCAAAACTTTTTTTTAATTTTGTCAAATTTTTTTAGTATTATTTAAAATTCCCTATGTATTCAGAATCAGAAACGATTTTTAGCTATTGAAATGCTTAAATAACTCGAAAATGGGTTACGAATTGACAACCTTTAAAAATAAAGTTTTTAGTGAATTTTTATAAATTTTTTTTAAATTAAATGATCGATTTGATTTTTTATTAGCTAATAGAGCTATTGAAGAGCTTTCGACTGATTTACGATCTTGCATTTTTTTTCATCCTTTTGGGCCGTTAAGCAATTTTGAGTCTGAGCCCTCAGACAAATATTTTCCTTTTATTTACTAATTACCACATAAATTATATTATTTAACAAAACTTTTAAAACATTAAATGTTTTTGCCAAATTCTTCAATTCTTTATCTTAAGTATGAATGATGAAGAAAGCGAATGAGTTTTAATGCAAATTTTGAAATAATAAAATTGTCTAAGAAATTAAAAATTTTATTCTAACTTTTTTAAAATAATTTGTACATCACTAAAATTACAACAAATGTTTATATTCACTCTCTCATTTTTATTGCTATTTTTGATTATCCAAATTTTCCGATGGTCAAATTCAATAAGCGCTGTGCTTTCCCGGGTTGTTGAACACCTCCGTCGGACTTGGCACAGTTTGATGTGCAGCATCGCCTATAAACAATTACATAATTGGAAAATTTAAAATCTATCTCGCTTCATAAAGTCAATTTTAAAAATTAGAAATTTACTTTCAAGCAAAATTTAATTTTTGTGGCATTTTGACCTTTTTCGATCTTTTTTTTTTAATTTTAATATTAAAAAAATTCCTTTGTTACATTTTTTTATTTATTTATTTTTAACATTTTTTGCAATTTTAAATAAAAATATTTTTACTATATTAAAATATGTACCATTTGCCGGGCTGGTGAAGTGCACATTTTTGTTGATGTTGACATTAAAACTGTGCCCAACTCCGTCAACCACATCAATTTGATTCGTGAAATTGTTGCTCAATGTTTCCCATTTTGCGCTTTTCAGGTGCCCCGTCGCTTTTGCGGCTAACTCAAACAAAGCACGGACAAAACTGAGCGCATAGGCACACGGATCTTCAATTTAAATAATTAATTAAAAAATAATGAAAAAAAATATTTCAAAAAGAAAAATATTTTCCAATTAATAATACAACAAGAATTTTCTCATTCATTGGACATTACATATTAATTTTTAAGTCATTTATAGATTGGAATTTATTTTTTACATAAAAAAATGATTAATTTTAGAAAAAACAAAATTTGATCATGGTTAAGTGGCTTTTGATTAGGTGCAGATACATTTTTTCAATGTTTACGAAAAACCTGGCGCTTTAAACATAAAAAATTGAGTGAATCAAATAAGAAAGTCATCTTCTTTCAATAGGGTTATTTGGTAATCCGAAAAGGGATTTATTTGGACAATCCGTCAGTGGACAATTAGTCAGCGAAGGACAATCCATCCATTATTGTATTGGTAACATCCACGTTGAAATCAATAACCATCAATACATATAATTTTGGGCTACCACTGAAAATGTAAAATTAATACAATAAATTTTTATATGTTTAATAAAATTATAATTTAGAAAATGAATAAGACTTTTATTTTTATTTTTTTGTTATTTCGATTTGAGTATTCGACCTCTACCAATTCCGGTTTTGAAGAATTTATAAAAAATCACAAAGCTATAGAACTTGTCAAAAGCTATCAAAATAAAGAAATTAAAACATTAAAAAAACTCCATGAACAAATGCAACTAAAAGGTATTGACTTAAGTTTTTGTACCTTAAGACGCTACGTGTCAAGACTAACTATTGTTTCTGCGCATACAAATAAAAAAATTGGAAATGAATCTGCTTGGAGAAAATATGTTCAAACAAATGAGAATAATGAAGACATATATATTTCTTGTTCAAAATGTCGTTATTTTCGCGAACAAGAAAAAAATGTTAATGTCAAATCGATCGTCGCATCAGCTGTTCTGCGACAGGGAACACAACTTGTTATGTTGCAGTCAAACCATAATGCTAACTGTAAGCCCGAAAAATTAGAGAAACTGGAAGCAGAACAGGTTGATAGAGAACAAAGAAGAGAAAATTATAAATGTGAGTCAGAAGGCAAGATTATTTGGCGCAAAGGTTTGGGAAAAGCACGAGAATCCGACTTAAAAACAGATATTGATCCGTTAGAGTCCAAAAGCATTTTATGAGTCCAATCATTACCCAACGTTAAATAATCAACAATTACTTAATTGAATGAAAATTTTTTTTCAAGAAATTCAGTTAATGTTTGATTGTGTTCCTGAACGGTTACAATACCGTGGGAATGTTTCCCTCAAACTTCTAATGGGAAAAACAATTACTGAAACAGAATGGATGATCCATAAAATTGGAAATTCTATTTTATTTTATTTGAAATCAAATTAAATTGCCATTTTTTCATATTTTTATACTCTAACATTTTTTTTCTTCAACAATTTCCCATTTTATGCACCTCATTCCCCGCGCACCAATTCATCGCCAACTTTGGCAAATTGGTAAAAAAAACTTTCAGTCGTTGGATATCTGTTTAACAGGGGAATTTAAATTCTTATGATATAAGCCTTTTGAGTAGGTAGGTAAACTGACTAACATTTTCCATTAACGCCATGTATGCTATAGGATATCAAATATCCAACCACCGCCGATCCATCCGACCACAATTGGTATCAAAACGAGAGCTGCAATACCTCCAATTGCTAAAACAGTGAGGATAGCACGACGATGTACTGGTTTTTGTTCGACTTTGACACTTTGGTAAAGTATAAGGTACAAAAATAAAAATTTTTTGATTGGATGCATTGTTGCGATTGGGAGGGATTATTTAATTAAATTTTTTGAATTATAGATTAATAAAATTAGCTTAAATACTCAGATTTTACTATGACATTCTTATGTTATCAATTAATTCGCTATTTCGGGAATCAAAATTATAAATTCTTTACATGAAATGCAAAGAAAATTAGCACCTTATCAATTGTCTTCAATTAATTTGTGAATTTTTCCTTTTTTTAGTTTTGTAATAAAATTATAAATTCTTTACATGAAATGCAAAGAAAATTAGCACCTTATCAATTGTCTTCAATTAATTTGTTTTTCCTTTTTTAGTTTTGTAATAAAAATTATAATTTAAAAGCATGCAATAAAATTAAATCAAAATTACATTTACAGTTCAAAATTATTATTTAACCTTATTATTTTATTTTATCAATCACTGAGCATTTTTTGTGGAACGCCCACACTGAGCTTTTTGTGGAACGCCCACACTGAGCTTTTTTTGTGGAACGCCCACACTGAGCTTTTTTTGTGGAACGCCCACACTGAGCTTTTTTTGTGGAACGCCCACACTGAGCTTTTTGTGGAACGCCCACACTGAGCTTTTTTGTGGAACGACTCACCACGTTTTGATTAGCGTTGGAGCGATTTAGGTATAATGGATTTCTCGTTTTTTTACACTTTTTCGCCAAAAAATAAAAAAAGTCATTAACTTTTTGAAGCTTTTTTGTTGCATTCTTTATTTTTAAATATTTCATTTTTTTGTCAATATTTCCATATTTTCCAAAAATTTTTAATTTTTTAAAGTGAAAAAATGAGAACTGACAAGTTTTTTTCTCAATGAAATAAAATTTATTTTCATAGAATTTCAATGAGACTCTAATTATACATTCTTTTCTTTTAAAATTAAACTGATTTTTTTCGTTTTTAGTCTCAAAGACAAAATGGTTTATGATTTTTCGAAAATTTGAACTCCGTTTTTTGATTTTTTTTTCTAATATTTTGGCAATTTTTATCCATATTTTAGCTTTTTTTAATCAATTTTCGTTTATAAATTCGCTTCCTATTGATTAACCTACCCATTAATGTCAATTGCACGTCAATTTCGCGCACAATTTTGGCACCACCGCCCGCAACACATTTGTTCATTGTGGCCAATTGTTGTTTAATGTATTTGACATCGGAAATCACATTTTGGCACATTAACTCTTTCTGATCAGTTTCCACTGAGCTGGTGAAGCCGACGATGTATCCGTGCATCAGCGCGGCCAATTGTTGACTGCCCGGACAGCATGGAAAGCCTTTAAAAAAAATTAAATAAATATAATTTTTTAATTAATTAAGTTGTTTAATTTTAGTGATGGTGAGCTTGGCATGGCATAGGTCATCTGATCAGAATGGCAATTCTCGAGAGTGAGGGACAGGGGGACGACTCTTGTCCAAAATTGTCTCACTTTAGCCCTCCATGTTCGTAGGTTGAAATCAAAAAATTAGAAAAAGTTATTGGGTGTTGAATAAAAAACGAAATTTGCCTTTTTAAATCGTTAAAAGCGCTTGCATTTTTACGAAAGACGAAAAATGACGAGGATGTGAGCGCAGAGAAGGCATATTTGGCGAAATAGTATTGTAAAATTATGAACTGAGGGTGGAAAGTGATGCATAGAGTGTGGAATTATAAGAGAGCGGCAGAAAAGCAGTGCATCCTGTCTCACTTTCTCTATCACATGCTCGCTCACTCTCTGATTATCTCACACTGACTGATTCAGTTTCTCTCCCTTTCATTAAAATATTTGCGATACGAAAAGGCCAAATTCAAGACCACTAAATGTCTCAGAATTTTTGACAAAGCAATAAAGACTGCCGATTTTTTAAACACACCCGAAAGTGTGGACCGGTGCCAAAACAAATAATTCGAGACAGGCCTAGAACCCATGGCGAAATTTTTAATGGTACAGTCATTTGAAACGATCAAATTTACTTGGGGCAGCCAAAGTGCCAAAATGGTGCAAATTGCAAGCAGCAACAATAATGGCAATAATTGCTATTTTGGAGATGGACATCATCGTAGTCATTAAAATGAAGAATATTTTTTGGCAAATTTTGGGTTAAATTTATCTCAATTTAATTTGTTGATTAATGTGCCTGCTCCGCTGATTTAAATACCATTTTTTTTACAGGGCGACAGAAGAGTGCCATCGCAAAAAAAAATGGAAATGGAAAACGGATGTGAAATAGCAACAAAAATCGTTGAAAATGGTCGTGGAATGTGCCGCGTAAGATGCCGCAAAAAATGTGTGGAAATAATAATGTTTAATGACAGACAGCTGGGGCATCAATTAATGCAAACATCATTTCCTACAATCGGAAGCTGATGTAATTATTTTGCAGCATTGGTGCATGTGATTTCTATGCAGGGCTCCCAACCAATATTTTTCAAAATCAGCATTTGGCCGACAAAAAATCATTATTTGGAGTCAAAAATCAACATTTTGGAAAATTTTATTCCAAATGAATTAAAATGTTTTTATTTGCGGCATTCAGCAAAATCAGCAAACTTTCTCAAATTAAGCAGCAAAAATCAGCAAATCATCAGTACAAATAAATCATCATTGACCCCTTGAAATGCATCAAAATGATGATAAATCAGCAGAGTCGGGTTGGAAGCCCTGTTTCTATGGCTTCTTAAATAAAAAAAATTACAAATTTTTGATAATTTAACTGTCCAAATCAGCGATGTATTGGAATGCTGATTTCCGCTTACTGACATTTTTGTGCTCGGATTTGAGACTTCCAAAAGCCAAATTTTTTTGAGAGCGTCGGCACACATTTCTGGTCCAAATTGCTTCTGTAAATTTAGGAGCACCGTTCAGTAACAGAACGAAATCTTGTGAATAATAAAATAGATTGAAATTGACTATTAATTTTTTTTGATTAAATATTTTATTTATTTTAAATTCAAAATTCGTTCATTTATATAAAAAAAACAAATTCTTTTTGGATCATGAATAGAGTTCTTGACATCCACAACAAGAGATACCAGAATTAGGTCTCGAGAATCATTCCAGAATAGGATTTAAAGGATTAAAACCGCTGAATTGTCGGGATTCTGTTCTTGAGCTTCTCAAAAAAAGGACCAGGATAAGGGGACCTGGAAGTTCTTAATCTGTTAGGGCACTCTTAAAACACAATACTTTTTTGTCCATCTTACTGGATTTGCCGATGTGATGCCAGAAGGAAGGGAGTGTGGGATAAAGGACATGGGAGGACACCCAAGGGAGCGCCCGTAGCTCAGTTGGTTAGAGCAGGCCACGGATTGCTGGGGTCGTGGGTTCAAATCCCACCGGGTGAGTTACCTTTTATGTTTTCTACACCGAAAGCTAAGTTCGAATTATAAAAATGAGAAAGCAATTTTATTTTCAAAATTCAAAAAAAAAATGAAGTAAAATAATTATATCAGTCAAATTGCATATTATGTGTAAAAGTGAGAGTGGTGTAAATAACAGTGATAACCACAACAAAAAATCATGAATGTTCATTTAGAAAAGTTCAATATATCATCTGCGTTTCATGCTTTGATCCATCCGCCAAATGCGCTCTCCATTTCCTGCGCGGCAGCCATCAGCAAAGCTTCGGCATGGAACGGCGCGACTAATTGGACGGACAATGGCACATCTGTTGAACAATT